>LTAE01011776.1:0-11909 GCA_001647135.1 Pontederia paniculata | reverse complement strand
CAAGAGCTCTTGAGAGATATTTGTAAGAGGTTGTCTCCTTGTCCTCGTGCAAGAAAGGAGAAGTTGTAAGGAAGCCTTCGCCCTTGAAGAAGAACATAGTGATCTCCGAAGATCTCGTGGGAGAAGACCGGAGCGGGGACGTAGGCCAGGAGTTCGGTCGAACCTCGTCAACAAACTTCGTGTTTGTTTGTGTCGTTCATTTTCTTTCTCTACTCTCTTCTCTGTTTGTTTACGTTTATATTTACAAGCTTCCGCTGATAACTTGTTTAAACTAATAAAAGAGAGTAAGATTTTAATACACCAATTCACCCTCCCTCCTCTTGGTGCCATCCAGATCCTACATTATGGAGTCATTTTTCACTCATTGAGCTCTTTTATGTTCACCCCTCTATTTTTATTATTTTTGTAGGTGAGGAGAAGGAGATTTTCCTCGAGGACCAACGATATACTTGTCTTGCATGCTCATCGATCACTAAAAAGAGAAATAATTAGGTTGTGTTCATATGAGAGATCTGGAGAGGAGTAGACCTATTATTATTTCCTATTCTTATCATTTTCATAGACTTAGCCTATCCTTTTAGGCCCTCGTGGCTATTTCTTTGTTATTATGTTTGGAGTGGTGTGAACTCCCGTTTGGGGCATGTGGCCCTTTACTTTTATTATATTCCACTTCGATGATATTATATGAATCGGGCTTGGTCCATTCTATCATATGTATTTGTCATATGTTTTTAGCAAAGGTCATACCGAAATTTTTGACTAATCCTAAAGTTAGTTTTGTATTTGAACCATTGTATCGTAGAGTTTGTATTTGAATTAATGAAATATCGTAATAACCCCTTTGTCGTGTCCCAACGTCGGGTTTGGGGTATTACATGATATGATGTGGAGGTGGGCCTCTCCTACATCCAAGTTTGTGCATGTGGACCGAACATGATATGATGTGACTTAAGTGTCGGGATTCATGATTGATTTTGTGAACATTGAAAAGTTTATCGAGTCCCATATTATGAATATATTTACCTTTATATTGTTATGTTTACAATCCTGCGCCTAAACTTATGTTATGCACTTATGAGCTTTTGATTATTCTATAGGCTATATGGCTAGGATGATTATTAGAACTGAGTGACAAAATATTGTATTGGATTATTTCAAACTTTTATGTTTATCTTGTTATTGTAATGTTTTTGTCGCCATGTTATATTATTTAGTATAAGATATTGATTATGGATTTTTTAGAACAACATGGTCACGTCAACCGGGCATGTAACATGATAATTTGGTCTTGAACCAAACTACATCGAGCTTTTGGACCTTGACCGATCTTGACCCGTATAGTAACCAGTTTAGGGAAAAAAATTGAATGATCAGATAGCTTTGGATGGGGACAACCAATTTTTTTGGCCCGAGCTCACCCCTAATTTCATTATTTTAAGAAAATGATATCTATTAATGTTCGATTTCCTTTTTTGGCAATGGTTGGACGAATTGAAGACTCACTTGATCTTGCATATTTTTCATTAATGGTTATGACATGGGAGTATTATTCTCAAGTTCTTTTTATTGCCAACGTACACATCTTCATCAAGGTTGATGTTTTCCTTAATAACATTGACTACATCATCTACAAAAATTTTTAGCCTAGTGACGTCGCTCGATCTTTTCTAAATATAATAGATAAAGAATCCTATTGTTCATTAATATTTTTTTTTCATTGGTTCCTACTGATTTTTTGAGTTTTTGACTTGTTGCTAGATATTTTCCAAATATAATAGATAAAGCATCCTAGTGTATTGATAAATTGTTTTTGCATTGATTCCTACTTTGTTTCTTTTTCACCTTTTGTTAAACTAACATCACAATTTATTAATTTTGCATTGAATGAAAATATTATCATATCACACATTTAGAATATTATAGAATCTTTCATAATCAATCCATAATAATATAAAACAATGAAATAAATAATGCACCTATGCATAATTAGAGTACATAAAATCTTCATAGGTAGGATCTAACCACATCCGAAGATAATAAAGTAATAACAAGACATTCAAATCTGAATAAATCAAGCCTTGATAAATTACATATACCCTGAAGTTCTAACATGATCTATGTAAACTTCTTTTAGATAATTTTCTTGTAGTACTTCATTCTTCATTGGATCAACAAACATTTGGCTTCTAGTATGATTACGAAGTATAACACATGCAAAACCAATTCTTGCATGTGTTTTCATAGTATAAAAGCATCTTTACTAAGAATGGATCAATGCCCTCTAAATAGTATAACATGTAGAACACATGATGTCCTAGTTTGTTGACTCCAATAATTCAAATGATATCGTTGCCCTCTATATAGTGTAAAGAAAACCCATCTCCACATATATATCTAACATCACATAAACAATAATAACATATCATAAAGAAAATTAGATTAAAACAAATTTGTATATTGATTATGATTTTTTTTTACCTTAGGGCACTTTTAAACCTTTAGATCTAGATATTGCATCTCTTGACGCTCTACCATCCATAGTAGACCCTCCTCACTCAGATAAAATATATATGTATTTGTGTATCTTGATTGAAAACACTTAATGCATTCATTTATTTGTCATTTATCTTGTTCTATACTCAGCTTCTCAATATCTAAGATAGTGAATCTAATGAATGTTTCCATATAAAGCACTTAGTGAATTCGAAAGAAAGAAAAGATTTCGTATAGTACTTAATTTTATACAAAAATAATATGTTAGTCTTATGACATTTCAGAGTTCATTTTAAATACTTTCACCAGTAATTGATTGAATTTTCTAGCATGATTTTGGTTCATTGAGTAGAAATTCATCTGGTAGATGATAGATGGATAGAGTTCAACATTAACACTTGTGATGCTCCTCATAGTTTGTCATCTTACCATTCTACTATTTCTATGATGAACGCATATAAAAACATTACAAGCCTTTCTTTGCCACATATCTTTTGTATTTAATAGATTCCTAGTGGTTATCAACATATCACATAAATCAAGAAAATTCCTATCTATACATATACATTTTGATGCGTTGATGGTATTTATTGGACGGGAAAGCCAAATCCATCCAGTCTGCCGCAATATGATAATGTTAAATCTATTTGGGCCTAGTTTGAGTCCAACCGTTTAATTATTTGGCTCGGGCCAATAACAGGTTGGACATGATTTTCACGCTGGTTGTATGAATTTTGTGTAAGAAATTGATCTTGCATGAATACAAGAAAACTCTTTTCTTATTTCTATCATGCAGTCAAGGATATATATAATAATTCAACATAGAATAAATTATATCAATACTTGGAAAAATTTGTGTCATAAAGAGATTGATTTGAGTGTTCGTCATCTCGATCACCCTCCAAGAATCAGACATGATTCCTCCAATGAAGTCCGCACCAAGATCAAGAGAAGAGGGAGCTCATGGATACCCTAATTATATATATAAGAGGTGGTTATAACTATTTAACCAACCTCTTTTCTCCATTTTGTTGATGATGTTCAAATCACATCATGATCAACATTTGATTGTTCGATTGGTCATCAATCATGATAATTAGAGTTAGGACATACATATTTGCCAACGAATTCTCACTTGCATTAACTCAACTTACCACGTTTTGTATGAGTAAACAATGTTCAGTTATGATGTGCAACTTGACTAAGTTAATTATGTTGGTATTGAGGTACTTAGAATATTGCATCAAATTGTTGAATTTGTTATTCAATATTCATCTTTAATATATATTTTTTGTGTGTGACATATTAGGTTCATATCATTACAGTCATAAGAGCTCTACTACATAAATATCAATAACAACATATATTGATTTTTCCAAATTTATTGTGTAGTCTCTTATAGGCTAAGAGTGATACCTAGCAATATATCGTGACCCTTATAATGATATAAATTTTGGTGGACCTTTGATATGATTTTCATATGAATATAATCCTTCTGTAGTTTTTATGTCGGAATCAAGACAAATAGGACATGATGAATATTAGATATCTAATATTGATATGAATTAATTGACTAATGAAGATATGATGCGAGCAAAGAACTCACTATCTTCACACCGTGGACACAAACTTTACATTATTTTTTATTGGTCACTTAGAACATTCCTCCAACAAGAATTGTAGATTCTATATTAAACATTCATATCATATCATATGTTCATTATTTTATAGAAAATATTGACTTATACTATGATAATATCATATGTTCATATGTCGCAACTAGGCTTCATAGGCAATGTCATTAAGTCATTTTTAGACAGATAAAGAGAATATTGACAAGAATAATAGAACTAAACATGAATAAATAATATTTATTAGATTATTGTGTATAATGCACAATAAGCGCTAAATTCTCACTTGTCTTTAACTCAATTTGTTACAAATTTCAAACTCATCTTCTCAATATGCTTATTGAATGTTGATACAGATAACAATTTAGTCAATGCGTCTACAAAGTATCCAAATTTCTCATAATTTTAAATATTATATCCTGAGTTGGCTTTCCAATTGTCGACATCTAACATGAAGTCAACATCAGTATAACCTTCAATCGCGATGTTGTGTCCTCCATAAAATAAAATATAATCCTTTGTCCTTCTTAAGTACTTAAGGATATTCTTGACAGTAATTCAATGTTCTAAAATTTGGAACTGATTGATATCTACTAGTTACAGTAATAGCATGACTAATATCAAGTCTTGTACATGACATATCATACATTATGCTTTCAATAGCTGAGACATATGGAATTCTTCTATTTGCTTTCTTTTGCCATCATTATGAGGTGTTATATTTTTTTTGAAAAATGTATCCAATGTCTAAATGGTAACCCCCTTTTGAATTTTCATACTAAAACATTTTAGTATCTTCCTGATGTACATGGACTGAGAAAGTCTTATCTGTCCCTATAGATCTTTATGCCTAGAGTATAGGTCAATTCTTTTAAATCCTTCTAAATGAGTAGAATATCATCAACTTATATTATAAGAATATTATGTTGCTCTCACTAACCCATTTTTGCACACATGGATCATCATGATTTATAATAAATCCAAATGATCTAATTACTTCATCAAACTTGATGTTCCATTGTCGGAAAGCTTGCTTTAGCCCATAAAGTGTAGTTTGCTTACTTTATGTTTTCTTTGAATTTAAATCCATTTGGTTGTTCTATGTAAACATACTTTTGAATAAGATTATTAAAAAAGTAGTTTTAACATTTATTTGTCAAATTTCATAATTATTATATACAGTATGGCAAGTAATATGCAAATGAATCTTATCATGGCTATCGGAGCAAAAGTTTCATCAAAGTCAATACAAGATCTTTGATTATATCCTTTGGCTATCAATTTTGCCTTACAAGTATTTACCTTTACATTTGCACAAATTATTTTGTAAGTCCATCTGCATCTAATAGTTTTTATCCCACTTGTTGGATCTACCAACGTCCATACATTGTTTTCATGCATTGAGTCAATTTCATACTTCATAGTCTCGATAGTATTTACGAAGAGTTTGTGTGTTAAAAGGTTCATCGTATGTGAAATCAATGGGTAGAGAGATATTTTAAGATATTTTAGATTCAACATATGGAATTTAAATTTTTTCAAATTCAATATTACTTTCACTATCCTCTTATAGTACAAATTCTTGTTCAAGGAAAAAGACTTGCATTGACACAATGATTTTTTTGTTGTTTTAGCATATAGATGTAATATCCTAAATTATCTTTAGGATCCCACAAATCTTTCCTTTCCGACTCTACTCTCAATTAACATTTATATATCTTTAGCTTTTATTCTTGTAGGCATCATTCACAAGTGGGATAATTGTTATTAATGTAGGAATCTATTATTCCCTTATCCCAATTTCACAAGGAAAACATCGTTTTGTGAGCAAATTGTTGCTAATTTGCAAGCAAAAAGCGAGCAAGTTACGAGAAACTTTTTTTAGAAAATATTTGATATTTCCGAGCAAATCAGTGATGAAATTAGCGAGGAACTTGTATTTCTCGGTGTAATCAACAAATATTATTTTTGTTTTTGTAACTCTATTAGCGAGCAAAAATATACTCGCATGGTATGTCAAATAAATATTTGCAATACTCATGTAATTAATATTAACAATGGATTTAGCGAAGATTTTGCGAGCAGAACACTTCATGAAAAAAAGTATGTTTTTCATAACTGAAAAGCAATGAGCGTTTTAGCAAGGAAATAACGAGTAATTGTTGCTCACTAATTCTTATGAAACGCTCGACCCCCCCATTTTCTTCCCATCTCGTTGATGTTACCTCCGCCTCCATCACCATTGTCATTGTTGCTTGCTCCTGCCTGCGAAATTGTACCTCTCCGTCAGTATCACCGGAGCTTGGATCGAAATTCCTGCTGCCACCATAACATTTTTTCCTCTTCTTTATATCAAAATTTCTCTTATCTATCAATTTATCCTCTCTCTTCTTCCCTTGATTGCATCGGTACCGGTTGTTGCTGACATGCGGATACAGCTCAGGGCCTGCCACTGCACATGCCTAGGGCTGCCTCCTCGTGGGGGTTGGGCCCGCGTGAGGTCTGCAACCCCACTATGCGCGCGGGGTCTGCATCTACGTGCACCCACTCGATATCTGCACCTATGTGGGGGCTGCGACCGTGCACACCCACATAGGGCCTTGCTCAACATCTATTGTAGAAAGCTTAGAACAATGTTGGTTCTCTCTAAGAGTCGGAATGCGGACCACGTCCGATAGGAAACATACCACATCACCCCTTGACATGGGCTGTGTTCCTCACAGGTCGCCATGTGGATGAAATGACCGTGTCATGTCAATTCTAGGCATGGGTCATATGTCTGTTGCTACAAAAAAATGGCCATATCACCCTGATGACGCCCATGGACCATGTCAGTCCGTCATATGTGTCGTGTTCTACCGTTACAGAAACGACCACATTACCTTGACGTCGGGTGCAGATCATGTCGTTCTTCGACGCGGGACATGTCCCACCCATCGATGAATCGGGTCGTGTCACTTGATGCGAACCCGGAACACGGGCCGAGTCACCCATGCTAATCGCGTCAAGATTGAATGCATGGGCACAATGCTGCTCGTGTCCAACTGACGTGGATCGTGTCTGAAGTAAATGCGGACGAACTTTGGTCGCATCCTCACAATCGACGACGGGGAAACAAATGGTGTTCTTCGGGGAACGCGGGTTGTGTTCCAATAGGTAAAAAAGTTAAAATAGTGTTATCTCCAAAAATAGACCGTGTTCTTATTTGACACGGGTCATGTTCTACTACCTGAAAAGATGATAAGTTTATTGTTATTGATATATATGCCTGATTGATTGTCGATCCTCAAAAACCTAGATTCTACTATTAGTAAGAGTTAAAAAATACTACATATGATTGAATGTATGCATGAAGATAATGATTTGACTTTCGATGAACTGTCAACATGCATATGGGGTAACTGAGTTTCTTCGGGAATAAGTATTAATAAGTTCCTACTAAGACTAAACTGGTACGAACTTTTTCAAGGACATTTATACTTGACATTTTCTCAGAGACTAAATTGTTGTATATTTATCCAGGAACCATTATAACTATATTCCCTCATATTCAAGTGTCTTACTAAATTTCAGGCCTAACTAGCCTCAATGGCACCGAGGCTAAAGCTAATGACCTTTATGATTGGTAAATGTTCACCAAACTGATTGTTATAATTGAACTAACTTAGGACAACAAATAAATAAAAAAAATAAAAGATTTTAAGAACTAATTGAAATGGGCTTGAACCTACTGAACAAAAAGTAATGGATATTGTGTCACAATAATGCAACTGAAAGGTAAATGATTACTGATACTATTACAACAAGATGTAAGGTAATAAAAAAAGGTAAATAGGTAAAAGTAGAGAAAAATATAATTACTCATTTTACTGTTATCCATCATGTCTTTATATATATTATATATATCTATTGTATTACTCTTACATATTGAGCCTTCATAGCTCATGAGATATCATTTCTCTTATTTTTTATTCTGAAGAGAGGGATATGTGATGATACTAATAATGTAGATATTCGTGATGTGAATGAATGCACATGATAAAAGTTCAGTTTGAATCAAAATGATCTTCACTGAACTTTATTAGTTTTTTATAAAAAAATATAAAAGGATAATTTATCTTGCTAAACTATTTTATTGAGTTTTATTTTAAAATTATTACTTTCGCATATCGTTGACCAATCTTTTAATCGAATTTAAATTAAAGAAGATAGGTTATAGTATCCTCAAATCTATATTCTGCCACTTAGCGAGTTATGAATTTAGGGACATTACATAAGTTGAATAGCAGCGCAATTCATGTACGCACTAAAAACCTCCTACTTCCTTATAATAAATATAAGATATAAAACATTGAATTTTTCATATTATTTTATGACTAAATGATATTTACATATGAACACCAAAGATTTACATTAATAAAATATGTATGCTAAATTAGTTCATAATAACAAATATGCTAAATGATATTTACATATGAACATCAAAGATTTTACATTAGTTACTCTTAATTTCTTTCATATTAGGCTCCATTTTATAACATATTGATGACAAATCAATTTAAAATAATTTAAAAAATAATACTCTTTTTTTATTTTTTTATAGAAATTACAATTTCCAATTTTGTTTATTTTTTAATTTCCTTTCACTTTTCTCTCATTATAAATCAAACAAAATTCTTTTCTTCCTTTCTTTACTCACGTGAGCCTTCTTCTTCTTCTTCCTCCTTTTTCTGCTTTTTCAGAGATTTATCTCCTCCTCTCTACGTTTCTGATATCTCCACTCCACCTTTTAATTACTATAATCTCCCCTCCTCCCGCATTTATTTTAATAAAACTCCAAATGCAGCGTCCTCTTCTCTATCTCTTTCGCTCTCCATCATTTCCGGCGGCCTTCGAAACCTAATAACTGAAACGTCCAATCTCGTTACCTTATAGCAACCGTAACCCTAACCCCAGTTCTTCTTCTTTCCCGAAACCCTAACGCCGGTGATGCTTGCGGAAGCCCTCTGCCACCTCCGTCCGCATTAACACAACCCACGATTTCGCCCCTTCCGGCGCAATTTCTCCTATCGAACGCCCCCTCTCCACCCGCTTCGACCTCGATCTGCCTATGGACGCGAAGGATTCGGCCCCGGCGGCAGCCGGGAGCAAGGACGGAGCAGCGGCCGGCGGCGCGACTGATACGGAGGGTCTGGCCAAGGAGGCCGCGCTCCTCTTCCAGGGACGGCGGTTCGCGGAGTGCGTCGAAGTCTTGAGTAAGCTCTCGCTGGTGAAACGGGACGACCCCAAGGTATGTGCTTGCTCTGTCCGTAGAAGGTTTTATTTTATTTTATTTCATTGTTTTCTCTTCTATTTATCTTGAAATCTCTACTGCTGCGAAGTTCCCATTGGTGCTTGTTCTTGTTTGTGGTTTCCTCTGGATGTTTGTTCTTGATCGATCTCTTATTTGCATTCCCTTCCTTGAAAACTGTTATTGGTTACTGCATGAAAGATGTAATTTTTTTTCCTGCTTGGCGCATATTTTTTTTGCTTCTTAATGCATTAACAGCATTGTTTGATCAGGATAGAAAAAAATGTGTAGTGCATATTGTGCTCCTTGTACTGCTTAATTATCTGCATACTCACTCCTCTTTTGTTTGGATATGCTGCGCATTGTCCTGAACCAGGACATACGCGTGAGCTTACAAAGTTTTGTTAGTTGTTTGATGGAAAGCTAGGCGGATGCTAAGTTGAGGAACTAGTTCAAAGTTTTGGTAGTTCCGGGTGCTCTCAGAAGAGATGCCTGTGAACTGTGATATGTAGACATTTTAAACTTTTGTCTGCTCTGCAATGCTTACTGATGCTATACGGAACCCCAAGTTTAAGATTTGTCTACCTATAGGCATTACTAAGAAATTTTGATATTTTTCTTATTTAACTTATGATTATATGAAAAGATTTGACTTTGTATTTTTTGCGTTCTTATATTTTCTGTTTCTATTGCTCTTTACCATGAGTTGCAGAATAGCAAATTAGCAATACTGCATGTGATCACAAAATATTTTCATTATTGTGAAGTTGAAACACGATTTTACATTATTTCATTAGTTTTATGCATATTATTTCATTGTAATTTAGATGCTCTATGGAAAATGTTTTTCTCTGCTTTATGGTAGACCACGATTTATTTCATGCATTTATCTTCAGTTGATTTGGGGCTCGGCATGAGCTAGTTCCTTTTGTGGACATGGACATCAACTAAACTTGCTTTTGTAAACTGTAATGTCATGTATCCATTCGTGGTTTTTTAAGTTTTCTGTTTCCTTCCATATTCTCTTTCATGATTATGTGAACGGTTGCCTCCTTAACAGCATATTCTTTCCTGATTATGTCGAGGTTACCTCCTTAACACGACAGCTATTAATTATCAATAGTTGCCCTTCAAAAAAAAAATTTATAAACAGTTCAGGTGGTTACCAATTTGCAGTCTTGCAGGCTTGGCCTTGATCATGTTGTCAAACTCTAGAGTTAGCTTAAACTCTTACGAGTTTATTTCAGGACAGCAATTTTATGATACAACTTTACAATACAAGTTTAGAGGAAAAATGAATCTACTTAAACTCTCAAACTTAATAACCTTGGCCTCAATTTTTTAATGTATAGAATTTCATTACATAGAAAATATTGTGATTATGGGAAATAGTTTAGTGAGGGATTGGTCTAAGATATAAGTTGATGTTTTGTACCTTGGAAACATTATAAACAACTAATTTAATAAAATGGATGGCTACTCAAGGTAACCATCCTTTGCTTCTCAAAAAAATGTATAGAATTTCAAATCTCTCCTTTTTTGCTATCTCTACCCTGATTAACTTGATAGAAATTTTCAGGATACTTATTTCAAAAGCTATTCTCATTTATCTATATTGTTGTGATGCTCAAATAATTCCCATGATATGTATTTTGAAGAAAATTTCGTTTTATCTTTTACTTGCTTATCTTTGTATGCAATGCATGTTCACTTCAGTCCCTTATTTGTTTATTTTAGAATCACTGTAGCTCTTGACCTCTTTGCTTCTGTCATTTATGTATTTTTCATCCATCTTTTGATGCCATGTTAATTGTCTAAATTATGCATAAATTTTGAAAGAAAGAATGAAATAATACTTAAAACCATTATAAAAAAAGATATTTGTATATATAGATAGCTATATTAAACAAAGTATACATGCAAATAACTTTACACCATTATTTCTTTTACTAATTGCTACCAATACACTGACAATGTATGAATTTGACCCCAGTTTGAGATACAAGTTTTTTTTTGTATTTATCTACTCATCGTTGTTCTGATTCTGTTGCTACCAATACACTCACAGTGTAGGAATTTGACCCCAGTTTGAGATACAAGTTCTTTTTGTATTTATCTACTCATCGTTGTTCTGATTCTGTTGCTGCCTTTTTCTTTTTTTTTTTTTGAGGAGAAAAAGGATGACCCCCGTTGGTACGGTCGTCATCTATGTATATATATGTAGGAAAGATTCATGTACAAGTAAACACTCTCGAAGGAAGAGCGACAAAAGTAACTAGAAAGAGGATGAGAAGCCCCCCTATCCCAGACCCCACTCTCTAAGAAGAAAAGAAATGTGGTGTACAACCGCCTCAACCTGGCATCTCTCCCCACAAAAAATGATCCGGTTGCGCTGGAGCCAAATGGCCCAGGAACCAACCAGAAACGTCGTTAGTGATAGTCTCCAACCGCGTCGCCGGCTGGTCAAGGTGCAAAGTGGCCGCCAAAAATCCTCT
>LTAE01011775.1:0-15927 GCA_001647135.1 Pontederia paniculata | reverse complement strand
CCCCCCCCCCTCTTGTTGCCATTCCATATCCTACATTATAAGTACTAGTTTATCCTCACAATCACTCTTTAATTATTATTATTTTATGTAGTTTCGTCCCATAGTGTTCTATAATTAAATAAGTCCTCAAATTAAGAGATGTTCTACCAAATTCAAGGTTAACCTCAAAGAAAAGCGGACAAGTAAAGAAAAAAAAATATAGTGATCATAATAAAAAAAGATATGAAATTGGATATGTAGTTAATAAATATAAAATTTGTAAAACCATTTAGTTGAAAAATAAAATATTATGAAATATGAAGATTAGATATATTCATATTTCATAGTGCATTTGAAATTGATGCAAAGAAAAACTAAATTTTAATATTATAAAGATATTTAATCTTTCATAATTAATTATTAATAGTTACATTAAAAAATAACATATTAAGATAAAAATTAGGAAAAGTAGTTAAAATATAATGTAAAAAAGATATAAAGTAAATGTCAATTTATCAGTTCCATTACATGAACAAAGAGAGTTCATAAAAAAATAATAATTAAATCATAATAATTGAGCAGAAAAAAATGATATAAGTATATAAATTCATATAATAACAGTAAGAAGTTTATAAGAAACTTAGTATATGTTAGAATTTTATCAACTAAAATAACTGAGTTTAGCTAATGACTAATAAAATTATTTATTTTACTATAGTTGGCTTTAAATAATGAATAATAATATCAACTAAAATAATTGATTTTAGCTAATGACTAATAAAATCAACTGAAAAAATATGATAGAAGCAATTGTCAAGCCGTGTGAGTTAGAGTATGTTTGGCAATGCTGATAAGTCGGTCAAACCGACTTATCAGCATTTTCAAGAAAATCCACCCGTTTGGTAACGGGTGGATACTGCTGATAAGTCCATTTATTTGGACTTATCAGCAGAGAAAAAAAAAGCTGGGGACCCCAACTTTTTTTTTTCTCAATCCGTAAGCCATAATAGTTTGACCAAACAAATTACTTGTGTACCCCTAATATTTATAATTATTATCTACTATATAAGCAAAACATCTCCCCTTTCATCTCATTTTCTTCTGTTCTTTCTCTCTCCTCTTCTCTCCTCTCCCTCTCTCTCGTCTCTTCCCTCTTTNAGACCTCCGATCTGGAGATCTGTCTCCAGATCGGGGGTCTTGGACCTCCGATCTGGAGACACCATATCGGAGGTCCAAAACCTCCGATCTGGAGTTTTGGACCTCCGATCTGGAGAATCTCCAGATCGGAGGTCTGAAGAAGTTTTTTTAAATTTTTTTTGTTATAAATTAATTAATAAACAATATGTTTTATACTAAATATTTATATTTAAATATTTTTTACAGAATCTTCTAAGATAATATTAACACATATATATTGTTTATAATTAATAGAACTATCTATATTATTTTTTATTTGAAGGTTAATTTAGTCCTTTACATATAAAATTTAGTTATCAATTTATATAATATCAAATATTACAAGAACTTATATTTAAAATAAGTAGTTTTATCCAAACAGGTACTCGCTTTTTTTTGAAAATAAGCTTCAACACTTATATTACTTATCAGCTCTTGAACTTATAAGTTATATTTCATAAGCTAAGCCAAACAAACTCTTAAGGGGCTCACAAACATGTGAAGAAACCATGAGGACAAGAGCAATAGTTGTAATTAATTTAATAATATTAAATATAAATTAATTATGATTAAAATATTAAGAATATATCAGTTAATTTTTTTAAAAAACAAAGAATTAATTTGTTAATCATGATTAACAATAATAATATATGAATGCAAAATAAATTATGCCTCCAACCATTAAATTTGAAAGATCAAAGATATCTTCCTTACTCTAGCCAAATTCTATAGATTATATATGACATTGATTTGGAAAGTTGAAATAAATGATTGATTTATATATTTGTAATCATATGTTTTCACCATAAAAAATATAATTCACAAAATAAGTTTGCAATGATTAGCACATTTTTAAGACTTATTGGTGAGATAGAAGTGAATGAATCCAATTAAATATAAGGATTTGGTTTTTAATATGCATTTTATAATTTAATGTTAAGAAACATATGAAAATTCCTTACAATTTTTCACTTGGTCCATATACTTTATTCTTAATTCTTCATTCATCCAATATTTATTCTTTACGCTGAAATAAAATACATCAATCATGGCGACATGTCATCATAATTGTTTAATATCTTCACTATTTTTTTGTATATTTTCAAAATTCTAATTGCAACTTTATGAAATAAAAATCTTTGGTTTAATTTGAGCCCAACATCTATAAATTATTCTTCACAAACTGTATACTAATTAATGAAAAGTAGCTTTATTTAAAATAATAAATTTCTACATAGAGAAAATGTATATACAATTATTGGATAATGAAATCATGTCTCAATTTTTTTACATGATCTTTGAAACTTTTTGATGGCATGCCTTTTGTCAAAGGATACAAGTATCATCTTTTTGAATAACATCTTAGAGCTCTTTGATTTTTTAAATGTTAGAAGCTAAAATTATCACTTCATAATGATATTTAAACTAAAATATTTGTAAAGATAAAAAAGTGACCAGTTGCACAAAGTTAGAAACCAAATTAACACATTTTAATGAATATATATATATATATATATATATATATATATATATAATAGTTATAAAAGTAATTAACTTTTGAATATATGTGCATACATTCACCATTGTGATGATTATACCATTGAAAATATGAAGCGAATTTTAATATTTAGTAGGGTATTTATCTTTTGACTTGAATACTTTATTAGTCATATGTGCCTTATTGTATGGATTCTACTAATTAATCTTATGTAGATAAATAATAGAAGATCGTAAATTGCTTGTTTTTCTATAAAATCATTTTATGAAAGTAAAACGATACAGGTATTATAGTGAACACATTCATTTTGCCCATAGACAAACTATCATAGTATCTATATATCCACTACTATTTAATGCTACTAGTTTATAATTCGGGAAGGGGTGCTATCATAGTCTCTAGTGATTTAATTTTTATGAAGTCTCTAATGCTTTGTTCAAGTAAACATCCTTAAAAGCAAGGTCAAACAAAACAAATCAAATTCTTTGTGTCTAACGAAAATATCAATTTTAGAAAATTACTATATCAATAATCTCTGTTGATGATATAGAAAAAATAAAATATTTTGGAGAATATTATAAAAAAATGGCTGTTGATAATTTTTTTATGTTTGCACGTATGAGCAAAATGATGTTGTAGTGCTCCAATAGTCTATGCATGCATTACATTTACACAAATCTTGAATACAACACTAACTGCATCCTTGGATCTAAATCCGAACTTGCAAACAAAAAATACAAGGATACAAAAAAAAAAGAGAATAAATCCAAATTTGCAAATAAAGAAAATACAAGGATACAAAAAAAGAGAACAAAAATGCAAGACTTTATTTTCCTTTTAGCTTTGCTATTGAACTAAGATCAAAAGTTTAACTAATAGTACGGATCTAGTGTAAGTTTCTATAAATCAGACTCAACGATCAATGAACCATCAATTCGTCCACTAATAGACCATCGGCCAACATTCTGATTTAAATTATATGACAAAACATTAGTGCACTAGACATTAGTAATACTCATTCTATCAATTAGAAGTGCACTTGTAACATAAATAATTATCAATAAGTTTAACAATGTAAACCAACATGTTTATGACTGGGAGAGAAGCATATACTATCTAAATTTTTTTTTATTATAAAAGAGCATATAGTTTGTAGTTGTTTCAAGCTAAAATATATAAAACATTGACTCAATAATCACCATATAATTATTTCTTCTTATTATCTCATCAACGCGTTATTGTTTGGCCCAGTAGGCCAGTTATTAATCGTCTAATGGGCCGGTCCTTCTCCAACGGACCTATCGGGCAATCCACGTTCGTCCAAGGGCCTTTTCGTCCTATAAATACAAATTAGGGTTTTAAGAGCCCTGCTACCGGCGCCCCTCCCTTCTCCTCGAGCTCCAAGCTTTCCTGCATCTGTGCGCCGCTGCCCGGAAGCCTCCTTGTGCAACTTTTCTCTTGTGATTAATCATGGCGGAGCAGGTATGATTTGAGCGTAATCTGATGCCTTACATTCTGCTGTTTGTTTTTTGCATATTATTTGGCGTTCTTTGTTAGATTTTGTGGAGTACCTTGACGTATGAAGGCTCGATATTGGTTGTATATTAAGGCATTTTATTTCATATTGGATTGTTCAATTTCGTGAACAAAATCAAGTTTTCTCCGTTGTTTGAGGTCTTTTAGAATCTATTCATATTCGATTTTTTGAATTATAGTCGTGCAATTTTGTTTATTGAATTTTCTGTGTTGATTTCAAAGCACGATTTAGTACATTAATGCTCAACTTTTTTTTTTTATCAAAATCGAATTTTACTTGCATGCTTGGATTAGACTTGGCATCGTGATCTACCAATGACGTTAAATTTCTCTGTATTTTAAATCTTATTTCAGACGGAGAAGGCTTTTCTTAAGCAGCCGAAGGTGTTCCTGAGGTATGGAAATGATGCTGGTGAAGTTGGTATAGTGATTTAGTTTCTGTAAGTGGTGAAATAAAGATTGTACTGTTTCATTTTATGCAGCTCAAAGACTTCTGGGAAAGGGAAGAGGCCCGGGAAGGGCGGCAACAGGTTCTGGAAGAGCATTGGTCTTGGGTTCAAGACCCCTAGGGAAGCTATTGAAGGTACCAATCTGATGTATTTGAAATGCATTTAGGATAATTAGTTTTCTTTTTGCTTGTAGTGGCCAATGTTAACCATGAACTTTTTTATTTAAAGTCAAGTTCTTTTAGTACCAACTATTTGGTCTATGTTTAAAAAACTTTATTTCTTTTGCTATTTTCATTTGTCAATTTGTGGATAGCGACTCTATGTTAATTATTAGGAAGAATTGTATCTCTAGTTTGTCCACTCATCTTGTTGCATGGAACCTCAATAGCTTTATTTTGGCTTGTTAGTGCATGTTGTCCCTCATATCTGTGATCTTACTCATAATCAGACTTGGAATCATTATGCTGCCAGTTTTACCCCAGACTGATTCCACAAGTATCATTGTCGTCTATGATCATGTCAGCAACATTTGTCTTGCGATTCTAGTCATTATAAATCTCATGCGTGACATTGATGTTTTTCCTATCCATTTGATATTGATACATCTTGCCATTGGATGTAGAATATTTTTCTCTTTGATTGTTGTTTAATTATGTTTTCTTTTTGTTGTTTAGTCGGGGGATAAAGCTTTTGGGTATAAAGCTTGGGATAAGCCTTTGCCCCCCATTTGATCCCCAAATGTATCAGTTTTATCTAAAATTATAGGTTGAAAATTTCTCATTTAAAAAGTGTTATCCCAGTTTTACACATCAAAATAATGCATGAGAAGTTTCATGAGGGACTAGAATTGCTTATCCTCATTGGTAACCTGAAAATCTGAGGAAAATATTCTTGTTTTAATGGATAATTTTTGTTGAACTAAACATGCTTGAAGAAGTTCATTTTTGATATATTTGTGATAGTTCAACATGAGGTTCTTGTGAGTTTGTCTTCTAAAAAGATGCTGTACATTTGCTAATTTTGAGAGTGCAGAAGTGTGCAATGCTATGTTGGTATTTAGTTACTGGTACTTCTGTTGCAAATGATAAATGAATGCATAGTGAGTATGAGTTACCAGTACAAATACCATCGACATATTGTTCTAAATGATTTTAACTCTTTAATGCCCTGCAAATTGTTAGTATTGATTATGTAAATTATAAAAAACCTTGCTTTCAGGGACTTACATTGACAAGAAATGCCCATTCACTGGCACTGTGTCAATCAGGGGTCGCATCTTAGCAGGCACATGCCACAGTGCGAAGATGAACAGAACCATCATTGTTCGCAGAAATTACCTTCACTATGTGAAGAAATATCAAAGGCAAGTCATGAACTTTCTTACATTTTTTGTCTTGTTTCTGATTATTTTTAATTTAATCCTAATAATTGTCTTAGGTATGAGAAGAGGCATTCCAACATACCCGCTCACATATCACCCTGCTTCCGTGTCAAGGAAGGAGATCATGTTATCATTGGCCAGTGCAGGTGAGACATGATGCAGAGAGATAGCTTCATAAATGCATAGGAATCCACCCTAATTCTTCATTCTGTATATCTTTAATATCTTTTATGACGATTATTCCTGCCTCAGTTGGGAATTATACTTGATAATCTCTCTTCATACAGTCAGTTTCTAATTCATGTTAGGATTCATAAGTAGGCATAACGTTTCTTCTCAGGTTAGGTAGCGTGAAACAACATTAAGATTAAATCATGAACACATGGCTCATTCACGTGATTTCCATACACCTAAGACTTTGGTTCTGTTAAGGTCATTAAAATTAAAGAAATTGTCATCTGAACTAAAGGCACAACACGTTCATATATTTGTCTTCCTCCATGCAACTTAACGCCATTTCTTTGCAGACCTTTGTCGAAGACTGTGAGGTTCAATGTGCTGAAAGTCATTCCTGCTGGTGCTAAAAGTGGTGGGAAGAAAGCTTTTACAGCTGCATGAAGAAATTTACCATGGGACTAATTGTCCAAAAGTTGGAAGAGTGTTACTCTAGAGTTGGTATTAGGTGTCTTGAGTTACGCAGTTTTGTACTCTTTTACTTGGTTTAGTTCACCCATTGAAATTGCAGACATCTTTAGTTTTGCATTTCTGCACTCTTTTTACTTGGTTTAGAACATCCATTGGAATTTCAGGGCATCAAGTTCATGTGTCTAAGATATGTTCTCCAAGCTAATTTTTTTGGTTTCCTAAATATGTTGTCTAAATACAATTCAATACACAGATTTTTTTGTGTGGATGAGCATAAAAATTGAAAACGCGAGAACACTAGTTTGATCACCATAAAGTTCCTGATAAAATGATGGCGGGTGACCGACTACTGTTTGAGATGATGATGTCAACTGATAATCATCTCGTGGTAGGCCTGATGATTTAGTTCATGTTGATCCATTTGTTACTAACAACAGTATTTGAAGAGCTTATTTGGAAGCATTTGAACTTCTCAGTATTCATTTCTTTTAGTTTTTTTTGACATATAACTACAAGGTAGTGTTTGTCAACACTTTTGAACGAATTTAAAAACATTTTAAGCTGAATACTTTGTGAAAAAATATAACCTTCAGCTCCCTTTTTGTATGTTTTCATTTTGGGTCCGAAAGTTCTCGGCTCCCTGTGAAGTCATGAGCTCTAAAATGGTTATCATAAACAAAATTGACAAAATCCAACTATTAAATTATCACAATTCACACGGGTCACGTAAAGTAGATTTATATAAAGTGTTTTACTCTAGAACATTTTAGAACCACATTCAAATCCTTATGATATATATAGTGGTTTGCTTCTTGAATTTGCTTGAGAATGACGTTCGATAATAATACATTATAAACTTGTTAAATCGTTTTATTATAACTTTTTAAAACGTTGAAAATATTTACGAAACATTCAAACGGGTCTAAATCAAATCCTTATAGTGGTTTGCTTTCTTCGGTTTCCTTGAGAACGATGATGACATATTATAAACTTGTTAATCGTTTGATAATTAACAAAAGAAAATGATAGTTCACGTGTCGTTATCCCTCGGCCTGATTGGTTGAGATGAAAGAAACGTAAAAGAGAAAAAAGTAAGATGAGGTTACATTATTAATTTTATTTGATTGCATTTATATCGGAGGAGAATGAAATATTAATTTTCATTTTTTAAAAAAAATATTTTTCTTTAACTTTTCGAATTGAGTACAAAGATGGAAAAGAATATGTATGACAGTAATTTTAATTAAATTTATAAATATATATATTCGTCCAATAAAAAATATTATTTTTTTCTTTTAATTATGTTACTTAGATTAACTCTTTTATCTCTTTTTTTATTATCTTTTCTCTAACTTCTCTTTTCCTTTATTATTTTTTCTTTCTTTTAATGATCGTTGAACTAAATAAACCTTAAGTAAAATAAAAAAAGAAATGTGTGTGCCAAAAGAAAAAAAAATATTAAACTTTATTTTAATAACAAAGAAGATGACAATAAATATTATTTGCTACGCGCCTAAGCTTAAGATACAGAAGTTAAAAGATAGAGGATAGTAAATAAATTGTAGAAGTGAGAATTGATCCTTGATTTTCTAGAAAAGAGAAGACTGTCCGTCCATAAGCTGTAATAATCATTTGTGAAATAGTTATCGTTATATAATATTAGGATAAATCTATATCCTCCTAAAAAATCTGTCTAATAATTCTTCTAATACTTACATAGTTAAATTAATCTAAAAAAATCACCAAATTATAAGACATACCATTGTGAAGTATTAGGAGGCTTCACTCATAATACTGAACCAAGATTTTAGTGGATGCATTTGGCTCCGCTTTCGAATAGAGCTATTTTTCTCTTCTTAAAATCAATAACTTCCAAAAATAAGAATTTTTTATAGTTTCACAAAAACCAAAATATTTTCATTAAATAATATTTTCAAGAAAAACTGGTAAATAAGATGGATTTGCTGATTGGTTTATCATTTCTATACCTGATGGCAAGTCTTAAAGTTTAATTCTTCTAGTCAACTTTTCTTTCCAAGTGGAATAAATAGTATCCAACTGAGGTAGTCAGCATAAAAAGAAAGGTAATCCACAACAAATGTAGAACTCTGTTACCTTACAATAATGGCCGCTTAGTTTATCCATACTGAGCAATTAATTTCTTATGTCATAGCACAAATTTTGGCTTTGATTTAGCTCAGTGATGGACGTTCCTTTCTTCATACGAGAGATCTCATATTCAAGCCAATCAATGCTTTGATCTTACATTCCATTTGTTTTCCTTTTCTGCATCTTCCTATGAGACACTTTTAGAAAATATATTATGCAGGAATAATAAAAAATTGGCTTGATGATTCCATCCTAGAGCAATATAAGGGAACATGAATCCGATAAAATACTAATCACCATCTATATCTATTTGATCTAATACTTCACATGACTTGTGTAGTACTTTGGTGACCAGTGGCAGATGGCAGAGAGAAACGCACAGCAACCACCAGCCAAGGCAGCGGCTGCTGCTGCGGCGTGCACTCAGATCAACAAAAAGATGCTGAAAATGAATTCTTTTGGTTCTGGCGCTGACGCCGTTGATCGGCACTCAACTTTTCGTGCTCCGACTTCCCCCGAAGAGCTCCGGGGTGTGAGCGGGCATTTCCTGCTTCAGTATCACCATGTCTTCCTGTATGGGCTCTTGTAAAGCTCAGTGGCCTTGTCATGTTCTTCTGTTCGAATGCTAACCTGTTCATGTTGCAATAAAAAGTAGTATGTGGAAATATCCATGCAATAAAACTACTTTTTATATAGATTTGTGGAACCCTGTCTCTACTCACTTTCGCTAGGATCAGAATGACCTGATACTGAGACCTGATTCTAATATTCGTCAAAAAAGTATGCAGTTCACAACATGCTCGCTAAACTTCCAAGTTACAGGTTTTCACATTTCAAGTATGCAGTTGATAACATGCTAGCTAAACTTCTAAATTTGCTTGTTAAGGGCGCTGGCCGGGGAAGATGGCTATCGATTATTAATTCATATTAGTTTGCTGATGGAACAAGAGTGGGATGCTTGGAGTTGGAATAGGAGTGTCCCTTTTGTTGCATAGCTTAGTGCCATACCAAAAAAAAAAAACATCGCAACAGATTGCACTATGAGAATGAGAGAGAAAAAAAGATTAACAATTTGACATGCTAGATGCAACTTAATGAACATGGAGGAAATCAAATCAACAAATGGATAACCCTCTCGGAATCTTCCTTTGAATAAATTCACAATAGCGTTCAACCTAGGAAAAAAAATCTTATGAGAATTTGCGGTCAAATAATCTTATGATAAGTGGCATGGGAATTCTCAAAAGGTTTACACCCAATAACCAATCTTGAGCCTCTTAGGAGATCAAACCAAATAAATAACAAGGGAAGACTGAGAGGTTTTATTTGAAGTCCCAAACATTTGGATTATAAGATTTCATAAAATCAAATAAAATATTTTTCATTTAAGAAAATATCATAAGCCCAAATGAAAAAGACCACAATCCATAAGATTCATCCATATGCAAAATATAATGTCATGAATATTATTCAACATAGTCACATCATACTTCAATCCTTGTAGAATATAATAATAATGTTTAATAGAATATAATACAATAATGTATTTTGATAAAGGAAATATGAAGTACTTCTATTTATGGAAACAAAAGCTAAAGACGGATGAATAATTTTTTCACGAATATCTCGATAAGCATGCTTGACTTTGGGATCAGGATCTCAAATCACAAGGGTATAAAACACAGATCCACAACTCAAATGGAAGGGCACTGGATGGATATATGTCTATTAGTTGAACTAACAACCAATGGGAGAGATCAAGATGGTTGCTACAAACACCTCCTGGATCTCCTGTTGGGCACACCACACCACACACCAAGGCACCTCACTTGAGCTCACAAGGAAGCTCACTTCTTGCACAAGGGGCAGCAACACGCTGCCCCTTTTTATAGCTCCCTTGGCCTGTTGCCCCTTTTTATAGCCCTCATGGTCGAGGGGGTGCCCACATATAAGTGCCCCCTTATGTGCAGCGATAGGGGTGCCCACCTGTTTGGACGCCCACAGGGGCACCTGCTAGTAGGTGCATCCCACATGTAGGCATCCACATGGGAGCCTTTCATGCGGGCACCTACCCGCATGGGCCTTGACATGTGTGGGCGGCCCAACAATCTCCCATTCGCACACGACGGGCCGAAACCCATGTTGCGTTCCGTCGTCATCCCTGCAGCAAATGAGTAGTGCAACCCACGAGTACAAGCACAATCTAAAAAAATATGGAAGTTTTGACTGTAACCAATTAAGGATATACAATCGCTCGACCATCTCAGAGCATGTACCATGACCTAATAGGATTTCATGATTGCTCTACCAAAAAATGACTTGAAACTATGACGTACACAGTTCGCTCTCGAACATCTTCTTTTGGAGGCTTGGCACTAAGAGAAACATTGTAATTTTAGTTTTATATGATTTCTTTCGATGCCATATACATTTGTCCCTATAGTTTAGGGGTATTGCATGTATTGTATGCATACCGATGTGACACATCCTTCCAGAACTTATAGGACTTCGAGAGGTCAACCATGTATATTATGTAGAAGTGGAGGTCCTTTTGGAGATAATATGACCCCCTTAAGGAACTTGCCATAACGAACCACAATTAAGTGAGAGCAAAAAATAATAAGGGAATACAAGAAAACACTAAAGTAAAAATATCGAGTAATATGCAAACATGTGTATAAATTTAATATCAATATGATATAAATGAATTGTACAATAAAAAAATATCTACAATTCAAGCCGAAGTTCACAAAGAACGAAGAAGAGATCATCTCCTAAGAAATTAGAATACAACAAAACAAACATAATCATGTTTAAGGAGTCAATCTCTTATTATTTATAAAAGAATGCTAGCCCCTTATCAAAAAAATCTAAAGACCAAATAAGATATAATGAGTTAAAGGCCCAAATAAGCCATGTACACAACTATGCCTAGTCATACAAATTATGAACTAATTCGAAGTGTTGCCCTCGTCCACATAGGTGACTGTCCATGCTGGTGAAGTAGTGACATCAAATTCATCGTGGCCTTGAAGTTGGACAACCCCATGTTCTCCAAGTGTAATGAGTCTAGTCTAATTCATCAATTGATTCAAATAGATAGGCCTGAATTTGGTAGTTGCTAGTCTTCATGCTCTTCGCCCTGTCTCTTTGTTTCTTGTGATCTTTGATGCCTAGAGACGACAATATCCACTTTCAATCAAAGAAATCTGGCACAAATCAAAGTGCCTATGACCTTCCATGTGTACATGACTTCATTGATGTGCTCTGAATGTAAATAATGGCTATTTCTCTCTTGTGAAGGATTTATTCATGAGTTTATAATTTCATAGTTAAATTTGTTGGATGAATTCATATAGAATAGCATGTACTTGTTCTTTTGTTTAATGTCATTCACTTTGTTGATCATCTTGTAATTAATTTAGCTTTTTTTTTCAGATGTATTATAAATTTTTTTGTACCTTCTGTTCTTGTATCAAGTAGGACATAAAAAAGTGGTTATTTTTCTTCTAATGTATTTTGTTGTCTATATGCATTGAATTTGAATGGTGTATATGGGTGTAATGGTTTTTCACTCTATATGAATATAAACATTGAATTTTGGCACATATGTTCATATAAGTGATAACATATCGGAAAGCTACCTGAATGTATAGTTTCTTTGTCCATGTGGTTTTCTTGCAAGATTGTTTGTTATGGTGCAATAACTAATGTTGCATATGGATGTGAGTTTTCCCTATCACCATACCAGTATACATTTGCTTCCAGAGTTCAAGTAGATCAATGTGATTAAGGATCAAAAGAAAACATATATATACTAAGAACATTGAGTTTGCATAATGAGTTTCTTTTTTGTCAATAATATTCTAGTAATACTCCAGAATAAAGCTGCCAAACAAGCATAACAAAGCTTTGCTACATCATTGCTGACCAACAAAGTAATGTCATGAATAAGATAACATCATCATATATGTGAACGTAGGATAGCACAACTTTGATTTTGGAGCGGTTATTACAACATTCAACGGTAAAAAAAATTTACAAACTAAATAAACAAACTAGCAACCTTAGGTGTTGTGTGCATTCAGGTTTTGACGAAGGTTTCCTTCATTGTCGGCGCTAAACTTTTACAAATTTGTGCTTTTTCCTTGCATGCTTTGCTTTCTTCCATTTTTAAAGTTGGTTGCAGCTTCATCGAAGTTGGGTTTCTGGTATTTCCGTCATTAGAAGTTGCCAAAATGAATGTTTGCGTAATTGAAAACATCAATCAACTCATTAAGCTCTACAATTTGCTTGCAATGACATAAAGCATAAAATAGAGTATAAAACACCATGCATGCTGATTTTTATTGGTAACTGACCATAGAACACAGAACAGAAAAACATTTTTTTGCATACATGTTAATCGATAAAGGTTTATATTCATAAAATATAGTAGTTCCAGTAAAACTAAAGTTAAGATATTCAATTGCAAAGATATATAATTCATTTTGTCTAATACAAAGTTCGAAACTAAACCAAGTTGATAATTGTCCTTTCAGTAAATATAATATTTTTTATTTGAATTTTCAAATTGCATTTTCACTTCCAACAACCTTTTCTACCTGCTCTACAATTGGATCCATCTATTGAAAAGAACCAGAGTCTCAAGATAAAGATTTTCCTTGCAATGAAAACATGTTTTTAAATTCAATAACAATAGAATCACATCTAAGCTAGGTACAAAGTATCTCATTAACATTATATACATTGGCATACATATAACACCTGACATACTTGCCAATTTCTTTGACATATTGTATAACAATATTAATTCCTAACATGCTTAAACCTATATGCAATGCATTAACATTAACAACTCAAACTTTTTAAGTGGTTAATGAAGGAAAATAATTCTTTTGGACATAATGAATGCATTAACACATGGTGGAACATCAAAATTAATAGTTCACATTGTTTAACATCCTAATGGAGGATATTTGAAATTTCTCGATACATGCACTATTTAAGACACACCTAGATGAAAGAATAATAAAATTTAACTACTAAAAAGAATTCTTGGAGGTTAAAATTTAATGGAGTTTGTGCGTTAATGCTCATACTGGATGATAACGGATCAAGATACGACAATTGCATCACATTTTTTCTACTAAGGAAAAATATAAACTCCTTAGATTAACAAAAAAAGATAACTAATAAAATCAATAATATTCAATAGTAAAGTCAAATATGATTTTACAAGGTGGATCTTGCCTTTTGCAAGCGCACAAAACATATATATTTTGCGCACCGACAGTCGTATGCAACAAGGAAGCAAAGCGGGGAGCACTAGGTAGACTGATTGACCTTGTAGGAAGACTAGTAGTGATTCTTAGATGTCGATTGTCGCCCTCAACAAGGATGAAATGCGGGGAGCATTACAATCAAAGGTAGATTGGTAGAGTGGAGAGCAAGAATGTCAAAATGCATTGTTCGAGATATTTACTCTTTGGTTGATGCACACAACGACAATCGTAGATCGACATAGGCAGTTAGAAATAGAAATGTCAACACATTACAGGTCTGCTCCAACAATCACAGGTCCATTTTGGCAATCAGAAATCCAACATATGATAATCGTAGATGCACTCCAACAGTCACAATCCACCTTGTAGACACACACTAATGGATCCACAAGGAGAGGAGGATGCGAAAAGTCTCAATGAAATTGGTGGAGGGTCTATTTATCTTAAGCCAATAAGTTGAACCAGCTTGCTGAACCGATAAAACAAGATCCATGGTTTAAAGTAGAAAACCAAAGATGATCTCAACTACTAATCGAAAAAATGTTCAGTGCATGCTCTATATGTATGGAGCAAAAATTGCTCCACACATCTCTTATCCTCGAAAACAAAATAGAGATCCAATTTTATGTTGTTTGTACTGTTAACAATAGAACTTAAAACTTCTATATATTAAAATTATTGGTTATTTTCTCTATTATTTTTGAAGTATAATTTTTTTATGTCTTTAACTCTAAATTATAAAGTTTAGTTCTTAAACTTTTTTTTGATATAACAATCAAGTTCTTTGTTGTAAGCCACCCAAATATTAATTTGTTGATATTATTTTTTTAATAATTATAGAATATTATTTTTATCCTTACTTATTTAATATAACAAATAAAAAAAATAATCAAAACATTTCATAGCCATTAAAAAATAATGATTAAATATTATTTTTATCCTTTCTTTATTTTTTAATATTTTTTGTATTAAAGAAATAAGGGTAAAAATGACATTTTTTAATTATTAAAATATTAAGTCAATATAATTTTTGATATACTTTGGTTAAAAAAACTTGAATGATAAACTGGGATTAGTTCAAGGACAAAATTAAATTTATAATTGAGAATTAGACATTGAAAAGTTATAATTGAAGGCGTGTTAAAAAAAATAAGCATGAAATTGTAGATGCATGTGAATTACAGATGCCATGAGAGGAGGTCGTTAACATCAATGTATTCATAGCTTGCTTGACAATTGGTTAAAAATACTGTCACTAACCTCAGGTCTTTTATGCAGCAGGCTTGTTCTCAATTAATTAGATAGGCCTAAGCCAATCCTCCAAACATATACCATCATCATCAAACTAAATTTGGATGGAGCATTAACAAGGGGTTTGCAGACAACATGCATACATATGTCTGCATGTAGGTGGTGGCGACCAAGGTTATGGTATCAGAGTCCAGACATTAGATCCAATTCCCGAGTGTGGGAAATGTCTTGGGTAGTGTAAAGCTTATTTGATGTGTGCATTATTTATGCCTTTGATTGACACCATGTTGTATATTATATGTTGCATTATGATATATGAAATCTAGATTTGATTTCGTTATGAGGCTTTGTGCAATTATTATATCATGTGGTAGCATAGTTTACCCTATTTTAGAGAATGCAACATGGAAATATGAAACCTAGGTCTTTGAAAAACTTTAGAGAATGTTATCTCTCATGCACACAAACCTAGGTGAAAAACATTATTGTTTATTGAATATTCTTAATGGCATGCTTAGGTGTTAGTTAGATACAACATGATTTATTCTCTACAGCATGGCTCCATCGACGCGTCAGCGAGATCGTGTAGGATCTAGAATGGCACCAAGAGGGGGGGGG
>LTAE01011774.1:0-14793 GCA_001647135.1 Pontederia paniculata | reverse complement strand
GGTCGACCGTATGTGTTCCACTTATGCTCATATAACCTCCTCCTCATGAAATTGGTCGACCGCTTATATCCTTAGGACGCCCACTGCACACTTATGGTACTTCATTGATATATATCACGTATGCAGTGGTCGTCCATTCCTTCAGCTCAGGTCGACCGCTGTACTGAACTTGTCTATATCCTGTTACAGAAATCAGCTCAAACAAGTTCATTAATACAGACTGAGTTCACTTACAAATTTGTGATCATTCAAAATATTCTCGGGATCCTAGATTCAACAGTTATGGTCCTTGGTTTAAGTGTATTTTGTTTAGGTTTTATTGGATTGTCATGTCATAGCATATTTGGAGACATTTTAGTTTGATGTAAGACTTTCACATTTTATGATAAAAGCTTTATCTTATTCCCCAATTTTGGTTGACTGGTCAAATAGTCTAACATATAGTCAAAGCGTAATATAAATGTCATAGTGTCTCCAGGAGGGCATTCTGCCACATGACGGAGCGTGCTTCTAGGGGCATTATAGTTAGGTATTAGAGCCTAAAGTCAGGACTCTCTTGATATCCCATTATATCTAGAGTCCCATATGCAAGCATCACGAGAAGTCACTACGACATAACGTAAAAGTTAAGGTCCAATAATTACTAATAAGTATTTTCTCATTGAGATCTATACCTAAATATATTAAGGAGAGTATTTACTTTTTCTTCCAAAAATTCAAGTATAGATTTTGATCTAAGTATAGAAACTAGACTTACATTGATGAAAGCTACATGTATTATAAGTTATGATTGAAATAGTGATATGGTATCACATAATGTCAATTAATGATATAACCTGATTCTTAAGGAGGTTATTTGGTGATAGAATGAAACAAAAGTGAGTTTTGAGGACTAAAGCATTATTGATATGATCTTTGCAAACACATTTAAAGTGATAAGAATGACATTAAATAGGAAGGTGATTTTGATATCAAGATTCTATACCATCAATGATTCTTAAGGAGGTTATTTGGTGATAGAATGAAATGAAAATTGAGTTGAATGATGAAGAATTTCAAAGATCAATTTAATGGACATGAGTTAGATGTGAGAACTTTAGGTGAGTATTTTTCGAGGAATTAGAATGATAAAAGTGGGATCCCTATAAATTGGATTATGAATAACAAGTGAAAAATCAAAATAATTAATTACATGGATATGGATTATATATAATCTTATATGTAATGTTTAGAAAGAACATGACTTCAAGGAAATCTAGAATTCTTATAATTATATGTCTATAGGATGAGAAATGGACCCCAAGGGGACTAGATGATGAATTTGATCCTTAGTATGTGATGAGGTCTAATTTGAGATTTTTGTCCCATTGATTTTATAGGTTGTTTTGTGAAGAAAGAGTTTTATTGTATCACATAAGAAGTATCAAGTGGTGAAAGTGGGGGGTGGTTATGTTAATAGTTTCCCAATTGGCAATCTTAAGGTGTTATCAATTATTGTCGATTTGATTCAAAGAAAGATTCTTTAGAATGAGTTCAAAAAAATATAGTTGGGCATGATTGATTGATTTTATTGATGAGACTTATACATACCATATTGAGAATTTTTATTACATATCATAATGTAAGGCTATTATGGATCGTTACATAAATGTGATAAGGAAATATTGTCTAATAAGTTGCACATGAAAAGGCAACACACACAAATAAGGTTATAATGTGCAATGCCCATGATTGATGGTAGGCTATCCAATTGACCTTGATTAGTGTTGAAGGTGCTAAATAATGTTTTTCATTATCCAAACATCATGAATGATGTTCGAATAGTTAGATCTTGATGTTTAATGATGTATGCTAATTATGTAGAAAATACCGCTAGCAAGTACACTAGTCGTATCAAGTAATAGTTCAACAATGAGTTGAGTTATCGATCCCACGATGACTAATATTAACTCTATCTATCTAATCTCAGCAACTAATGAGAGAAAATAGGGTTGTGATAAAGATGAATTCTTAATAGAAAACGAAGAAAAGGGAAAGAGAAGAAAATAGTTTGATAACAAAAGCCTTCTGGATTAGGATGATATAAGAAGAATAGGGACAAAATCAATTTAACCCAAGTTCAACTAATGTTTAATTTAACTCAAATTCTTACGAGGATTAAGATCTACCTAAAGTTTGATGTCCTCTCCAGGATGCATCAACTATCTCAAGTCTGAATAGATTCTACTATTCCTCTCCAAGATGTCAATCTAATCTATCAGTAATTTGAGATTCACTAAAATATATTTCCTAAACTATGGATCGTCCCTCTCTAGGGTGCAATCTCACAGATCTAACATCTAAATATCCCTCTCCAAGGTGCTATCCAGATATGGTATGTAATGCTTCGACTTCAAATTCAAAGATCAATTTCATAAGTTTAAAGAGAATGGCGAGTTTGCTATTCTTCTGCAAGACACTAGCAAAGATTCAAAGTCCCTGAGAAATTCATAAAAAGCATCAAATCTAGCATTTATAACATTAGAAATTAAAGACTAAAATTAATTCAACAAAGAGTTCAAAGGTTTCTCCCGTTCAATATAAATTCTCTAGAAAAATAATATAAACAAATTACAATGGAGTTCACACAAAAGTTGAGAAGAGAAGATTACAAACTAATCAAACCAATGATATGATGATTGTCTTCTTCTTCTTCTTCTTCTTCTTCTTCTTCTTCTTCTTCTTCTTCTTCTTCTTCTTCTTCTTCTTCTTCTTCTTCTTCTTCTTCTTCTTCTTCTTCTTCTTCTTCTTCTTCTTCTTCTTCTTNAATCACGGCCATGACCGAAGCATTAGTTTTTCTTCCCGTTACGTCACGACCGTGATCTAGGAATCATGACCATGACTTTTTAACTGTGTATGTGAGCCTTTTCTCTTCAACATGTTCACGACCCGTGAAACATACTCACGGTCATGCTTGTGTAGTCACGAGTAGCTGTCACGACCATGAGTTGACTGTCACGGCCTGTGACTTCATGAATTTTTAATGCTCGCGCCTTGGAAATTCTATTCTTCCTTCCTCACATTGCCAAATGCCCTAGATACACGAAAATGCAATATTATGTAGATTTTAACTCCAAAAACTAAGATAAGATAAAATGATATATATATATATATATATATATATATATGTATATGTATATGTATATGTATATGTATATATATATATATATATGATAATGAAATGCATGAAAAATAATACTAAAAACACTATGAATAATATGATTAATTAAGCACACATCATTTAACTTATGATCACCCAATTCTAAGGGGTAAAGAAAATGATTGGATAAATAAGTCATCGCCATGCTGACCTAGATTATAGATATATATTCCGAAGTGGTATATTGAACGCACATTCCATATTTGTATATTTTGTATGAATGAAGAATTTTTGAATAACTTACACAGACGATCGTTTAACTTTCACGCATTATCATTTTAGTCATTAACCTTTACTTATAATAAGTTTGTCATCAAACTTAAAAATCTTTTCACGTGTGGTCATTTTGACTGGCTACCGCCAGTTTCCAGGTTGCTCCACTTATGTGGCAACCACAAAAGTAGTTTCTCTCTCCTGCACGTCGATCCATATTATTATAATATATTTTCTCTTTTCTACGTGGTAATAACTAATGTTTCTCTCTCCTCTCACATGATTACTATTAACTCTAAATTTTTATTTCCTTAACTCATGTGGTCCCCATTTTGTCGATTTCTTTTTGTAGTCCCAATTTCAACATTGTTTAACATGTCGTTCATCCTCGCCTATCAAAGCTCACTCTCGCCGATCTTTGGTAATTGTTTCCTCTTGACATCCTACTCCTCCGCTCGTCGTCATTGCTTGTCACTCGACATCTACAGTTGAAATATCTCGTCGATGAAGGCTTTCTTCGATATTGTATGTTCCATTATATACTAAACTCTAACACTAACACTAAACAATGAACCATAGATTTTGTTACTCGGAATAGTGAATTTTTTGTTAATCGTTGATATTTTGAGATAAAAATTTATTAACTTTTTGTAAACCCTAACGTTGATTCTTATGCTACGTAGATATTTGTAGACCAATTGTTATCTTTTATTCCTTTTGCAATTGATAAAACCCTAAATGCCAGACACATAACTATTTTACTTTGATGTGCCCCTATGACAGTGTACATGTCCCTAGCTCCAATTCATCTATAGAATAGTAGTTGTTAACTTTTTGTGCTTTTTGTTATTTTTGGCTAATTGAAATCAATCTACTCTACCCAAATGAGCAACCCTGCAAATAGTGGACCATCATCACATAAAGGTGAATATGGGTTATTTATAACATTTCTTTCTTGTAAGCGCCTTAATATTTCTATTTTGATTATTAATATTTTTTATCTTTTGTTAGAACCTGGTATATTCAGTCTACATATCCATTTCAATAGAGTGAAAGGAAAAATATGGCTATCACAATGGATGAGGTGGAGACATTTCAAAATGTAGAATATGATCTTATGTCCCTTTTTGAAATTGATCACATGGTGTAGGCTATTGATGTGGAAGGAGTTGTCACTTATATATGTGTACAAGCAGAGAAGGGTTTGATGACAGAACTTAGGACTTCAAACAATGGCAACTCTGTGTTAGAGATGTGTGCTGAAACATATAAAATTGGGCAGATTGACTATATGTATGACACATGAACATGAGATATTGAAAGAATTGTACCGTCACCTATGCACATCAACACCTAGGAAAGTTGGGATTCTCATTGAAGAAATAGTGGATGAGGAGGATAGAGATGCTACTGCTGGCACAACAAGTGCAACTGCTGCCACAACAAGTGCTCCAAGTATGCATGGTTGGATGATTCAGAAAAAGAATGTGACATGTTTACTTCAAAATAGGGTTGTTGATCGTGAAACTAATCATGAATATGTTGATTAAATCCATGATGAAGATTACATGTTCAGGTTCCACAACAAGTTTTCCAAGGAGTGGTAAATAATGCGAGAACCTACATATACAAGAGGCCCAAAAGTGTATGTTAGTTTTGAGTGTGCATAATATGTTGTAGATATATTTGAGAGAAAGTGTAGTTGTAGAAGATGGCAATTAATAGGAATTCATTGTGTAAATGCTATTTCTGGCATACTTGGAAACAATTTGGATCCCTACCTATATGTGGACAAATGCTATTGGACCCATTGAATGGGATTGAAACTTATTTGAAAATTTATGATCATATAATAGAACCATAGAATGGGAGAGATCAATGGCCTACATTTATGAACGCATCCCTATAAATCCACCTTCATTTGTGAACAAACAAAAGGGAAGGAAGCGAAAAAAAAGAAGAAAAAAGATGAAGAATTGAAGAAGGCAACTACTGCTAAGGGGTAAATTAAATAAAAAAGTTCAAATGACATGTAGCCAATGTGAAATGACTAGACATAATAAGAGATATCATGAAAGTAATTGGGTATGTTAGTGATGGAAAATTATGATAGCATATGCTAGCAAGTGCACTATTCGCTCAAGTAATATAATGAATGAGTAAGGTTGTCGATCCCATGAGAACTATTGAATTCCTACTATCTAAAATCAATTAGTTATTTGAAATATTAAAAATTTCGAATATAAGCTTTGTAAAAACCAATCCTAAACAAATTCAGAGGTAATAGAAGAGATACCGAATGTGAGGAGAAATAGGGGAAACCTCGTCTAGACCACTGATGCTAGGGATTCTATCATAGACATCAATGCACATAAACTAATGATAAAGTGGAGAACTCTCAACCTATCTAACTCATCAATATCTTAGGCTTGAGTCATCTATCTTACAAATAAAAAGTAAGAATTAACCCTCTCGATTTTTAGTTCTAGCCAGTTATTAAACAAAACAGATTAAGAGCAGTTCCCTCATTGTTAAGAGCTCTTTCAATTTCTACTTAATTGACTACACAACCTAGGGATCTTTTGATTTCTTTCAAGTTCTGGTATTTATGCAAGGAATAAGAATGATCATGAAATACTATCAAAAACTTCAAATTATATCAAATTAGAAAAGATCTACACAATGTAGTTCAATAAACTAAACATAAAAAGGAGAGTTCAAATTTATCTTAGAATAATTCGAAAATAAAAGAAATCTAGAACTAAGTAGTAGAGGACATCGCTTGTAGGTCTCTCACAATTTCCATGCCAAACTCTGAGCTCAAAGCCTTTGAAGCCTTTTTGCTCTTCTCTTCTCTTTCGCGTAAACTTCTCTTATCTTTGCCTCCAAAAGTCTCTTCGATGATAGCTGATCAAAAGATGCCTTCTCCAGGTTCCAAAGGGTCTTATTTATAGGCTTCTCAAGTCACCTTAGGGTTTGCAATAGAGTTTGAGTCAGGTTAAATGTTCAACATCAGCTGCTAGATTAACGGCCCTTAAAATATACATTCACTCCCGTGCAATTGAATTATCACGATGAATCAAGTGATTTCACGCCCATGAAAATAGTTTCATGGTCGTGGAATCTTCGGTCCATGAAAAGTTGTCTTATGTAACGCCCGTGAGTCAGTTTGATGCCCATGAATGTTGAATATTGCAAAAATCAACTTCTATAGTGCTCGTTAGTCGGTTTACCACTCGTGAAGTGATTTCACGATTGTGAACTATGTTTTGACGGCCCTTAATTGTGTTTCACGATCGTGAATTGTGTTCCATTGCCGTAAAATTTGCCTCTGAAAAAGTTCGCATATTAAAATTATGATTCCGACCTCATTTTGACCCCGAATTGAGTGTAATTATTTTCAATATCTTCATCTTTTCATCCTTGTTCATCAGACAATGAAAAACAACAATTCGGGTAGATTTATGACACAAAATAAATAAAAGTAAATAAGTATACAAATGATGCATGTTATGCAGAAATTAACGAAAAGTAATCTAAAGATGATACTAAAAATATGTAAAATTATGCATGGAACAATTAGTATTTTTTTCTTTTATATGCATGCTAACTAAAATTTCAATTATTTTCACATAAAGAAAATTAAACGTCGACCAGCTTCACATGGATGAGTTGAACGTTCTAGTTGTCAATAAACTCACCATTCTAATATCATCAAACAATATTGTAGAAAGAAGAAGAAGGATGTTTGCAATTTATCCCAATCAACTTCTCAATGTAATGCTACACAAACCCTTCAACCAAATGTTGCTCAATCTGGGCCATCTCAATCAATTAAACAACGTAATAAGAAGAAGAGAAAGATCGACATAACTAATGAGGTCATTATCTGCTTTCCCTTTATTTACTAATATCAACTAGTGAGATCATTTTCTGATTTCCATAATAAACCAAAGCCCACGATGCAATAGGATAAAATGATGATAAAACCGTGCAATGAAAGCCATGAAAAATATTTGTCCTTCTTAGCTACAAAAGGAAGGAAGCTAGAGGGGAAACCCTCACTAAGGTTGTACGGCCAATACGAATTCTAAGCGAGTTATTGTGTGGACTTTGGCTTGCCAATCATATACTGACTTAATATTTTACCTACATCAACGTTCGTCCAGGTGGAAAGCAATAGTATGCCTAAGATTTAATTGGTTATCACTATGAAATAGTCTTAATATTTGCCACACCTACACAGAGTTGATCATTCTCCGATGCTATGAAAAATCATGCCACAAGATGGTTTTTATCATGATATGTTGTATATGTATGAATGCACATGCATTTCATAAAGATCATCTAGCAAAAATATACTAATCTAGGGAGAATCATCAAATCTTATAAAACTCGAGAAAAACATCATAAAAGCCATTGATAAGTCCATACGAGGAACAAGTGCCTTAATTTCATGAATCTTAGCATGACTTAATTAATTAAAGCATAGCACAAAATCATTCATTTTATATGATGTAGAACATACACATGAATGCAATAATCTATTCCCAAAATCACGTCTCACCTTGACGTAAGACTATGAATAGCTACTGGAGCAATCTCAATGTCATTGTAATAAGTCCACTCACCTAGGTATCACTAGATTCCTCTTGGTCGTCCGGTCGTCCGCATGAGAGTCCAAATCAACAATAATAAGAACATATTCATAAGTTTCATGAATGTCTTATTAAACTTATTTTCGATATACTAACAATTGAAGTGATAGCTCAAATCATTTAATCTAGGTAAGAGATACCTTCCATATTAAATTTTATAACACTCTTTTAGTATCTCAATTCTAAGCATATCTAATTATACATATCTGTTATACTAGCTAATGATTATGTGTGATCAACTATTCTGTTCTCCTCATGAATGTTTAAACCATCCTAAACTGATCGAAAAGTCATTTAAACAAAATTAACCTCAATTAAACACATATGTTGATTTATCCTTATATATATAACATTTTTATATGATTATTCTTATATGTACTTACCAAGCTACTTATCATTTAATATCTCACGATATATTAATTTATATAGCATTTAATGAACTGATCTGGAGGTCTAAAAGAATTCATCAATAGGATTCACGTACATCACATATATATTCATTTTCAAATTCGATGGTTAGTTACACTTAATAAATCAAAATAGTCCTTGCTTATCATTAATCTTATCACTCAATTAATACTTGACATCAATAATGTCCTTTATTAACTAATTATTTCAACAACCAACATGTTATATACATATGAATATATAAATCAAGAAATGGCTGATGTTCTTCACTGCTGCAGTGTGCGTCACTCGATGGATCCAAATTCACAACCATCCATAAACAAGGTATTCCTACACACAAGCAATACCAACACCATGATAGTCCTACAATTGTGCCACTGAAATTCAGACATAAGCAACTAATGTAATTAGGCTAACATCGTGCCATGACTCTCACCGGGAAAGTGAAGGCATGTCACACGGTCGATCTTCTCTCCTGACAACAGCTAACAACAATACACCCACAAATCATAATCAAACTGTCATGGAAGAACACATCGTTAGCATTCTAGCTGATCAAACTCTACGCCATAGCATATTAGCGATTCACTAGAAAACATGGAGAATAGTCTAGTGCTCGAGTTGTTCCCTTTCGGCTCCAGCAGCTCGCTCATGACACAAAAACAGAACGCCAAGCCAATCGTTCAAATGCTGCAATATCGACAAACTCACAAACGCACTGATGTGGACCTGAAACAATCACAGTGCATAAAATTAAAGATAGCTTAGGTAAATGGGTTTAATCATATCCTATCGTCGTCCAAAATGAATATGACTCACCATAAGGTATCGACTGCTATTATGTCGCCTATGATCGAGCTCTACGAGCGCACGTCATGGTGATGAGCTCCGAAGAAGAAGGAGTCGAAGTAGTGCCATCAATCAGTACCCTTGACGACCCAAATCAAGCGAGGCACTGTGACATTGCCGGAAGAAGAACCAGAAAAATCAATCCAAACCCCATCGGAAATTCCATCACAAATTGATTCGATTAGAGTTTAAACTCACCGGATGGAAGCCAACCGTGAATCATTTGTGAAATCACCAAATTTCTCTTCCTGCTCGCCGACGTCATTCCCCCATTTTCGACCTGCACGCACGCGTCCAACACAATCAGCTCACACATTCGTATTCGCACCAACACACGGATCACGTTCGTATCTGCCGGTGGTGCTGTCGTCGCCGAAATCTCGTTCGGCAGGCAGGTCCTGGGATGGGGTCGTTGAGCCAAGACAATTATCGCGCGATGGAGAGAACAGAGGAGAGAAGAAAAAAAGGGGGCGCCCTTATTTATTCCATCTGCAGGACATGTGGCACAGATCCGACGATCGAATCTATTTTTATTTATTTTATTTATATATTACTTTCTGGCATGCGAAAAGATGAGATTGCCCTCTTTAATTAAAAAGAATTATGAAACTTTACCACTAGGCTTTTTATTTGAGGATGGACCGTGACAATTAATCTATAACTACTACCCTTATTTCAAACTACTTTGAAACTTTATTTTATGTTACATTCACTTTTTCTTTAGTGTTGTATAAGTTTTTCATGAGATATTTTCTTTACACAAATTGACAATACACTCACATTATCAAACCCTCAATGACGAGGAAGAAAGCAAACACCGGTCAACAAATTGAGGAGAATAATGAGTTCGTCAAGCAAGATGAAATTCAACAGAGGCAACATCTACTAAAAGCATCATGAAGAAGCCTCAACTATCTCAAATAGAAGATCTATCCATAGATCTTATTGCCATTTTGACAAAGATGATGAATCCTATGTTGAATAAAGTCTCCATACAAGATCAAATACTAAATCTGGAGAGAAAAAAAAAATCAAATTTAAGACAACAAAACATAAATACAGAGGATGTCATCACATTATCACTTAACTCGAAGACAAACATGGAAGAGATGATTGGCCAATTCATTAGAATAATTGGAAATATGCTCACAATGCAAGACCAACTCACTCAATACTTGGAGCAGAGTTAATGCAACTAAAGGAAAAAAAAATAAAATGATGAAGTTGTTCAACAACTTGAGAGTCCACTCAAGTTTAATGACCTAGAAGCAAATTTACATGCATTAGAGAATCAAGTTGCACAATTAATTTTTCAAAAGGCAAAATTTAAGAAAGACATCGAGGAGGGTTAAAAAATAATATATCCATATCACTATTCATGCACACAAAGATGGTGACGCGAAAGAAATTTTTCAAGGAGGATCAAATTTCAAAATAGAAAAAAAATCAAAGGCTCAACAAACTTCGGATAAGATCAACATATTTCTAATCTTTTTGGACTTTCCACCAACACAATTTGTTAAAGAAACACATTTTTTCTCCCCTTTCTTTTTTTCTTTTGAAGGAACTACCAGGGGCACACTTTTTTTTATGAAATATTCTTTTTTTACCTTTCCCTGATTTTTTTTCAAAAATTGAAAAAATAACATACTTTGAAAGTTTTCTCTTTTTTTTTCATTTTTTAGTTCTTTTTTCAGGAGCATTTTTAAAATTTCTTTTTCAGATCTTAACTAAAGTACTGGAAGAAGAAGGAAAAAAAAGATCTAGATGTAAATGACGGTGGATGAATCTGAAGTCTTTCTTTAATATGTAAAAGAAAAACATAATAAGAAAAGATAACTAGAATCCAAATCGAAAATGTGGCTCTGATACCAACTGATACAATACTCAAGAATAAGGACTTAAGTGATCGGAAAAATGTATGATAATCAAGAGTAACGAGATAAAAAATGAGATCAGATAGCAAACTATCAAAATTAAGATTAGACAATGAATCAAACAATCATTATTATAAATTTTTTTTTTCAGATCTTAACTAAAGTACTGGAAGAAGAAGGAAAAAAAGATCTAGATGTAAATGACACTGGATGAATCTGAAGTCTTTTTTTAATATGTAAAAGAAAAACATAATAAGAAAAGATAACTAGAATCCAAATCGAAAATGTGGCTCTGATACCAACTGATACAATACTCAAGAATAAGGACTTAAGTGATTGGAAAAATGTATGATAATCAAGAGTAACGAGATAAAAAATGAGATCAGATAGCAGAATATCAAAATTAAGATTAGACAATGAATCAAACAATCATTATTATAAATTTTTTTTTTCAGATCTTAACTAAAGTACTGGAAGAAGAAGGAAAAAAAGATCTAGATGTAAATGACACTGGATGAATCTGAAGTCTTTTTTTAATATGTAAAAGAAAAACATAATAAGAAAAGATAACTAGAATCCAAATCGAAAATGTGGCTCTGATACCAACTGATACAATACTCAAGAATAAGGACTTAAGTGATGGAAAAATGTATGATAATCAAGAGTAACGAGATAAAAAATGAGATCAGATAGCAGAATATCAAAATTAAGATTAGACAATGAATCAAACAATCATTATTATAAATTAATAGATTTAATTATAAGTTTACCACGTAATAAACATCGAAAGTTCACGAAGAACAAGTTGTAGGAGTTCCCTCATAGTGCAAGCAATTAAGTAAACTTTAATAGATCCAATGATTATTTCAAATAATACAATCCAACTTTATTTATAGGTTCCTAGAGACTAGACTTTGAAAAAAAAAAGTAAAGCCTAATAGACTTTTAGCACTAATTAATTTAAATTTCTTAATTAAATTATTAAGTCCATCATTTGTTTGGGCCAAATCATGTGGATTCTTCGTGTAGCCCAATTTTTACATGATTCTTTGTTGTAGCTTTGAATTTGTCTTGCTAGATCTTGTAATTGGGCTAGATGTAAATTGCAAGGACTCAATTATATTGACATCCTCATCTCCTAATTCTCCAACAACATCATCTTGATCTTCATAATGTTTAACAATATCATCTTGATCATCAAATTGAGCTTTTTCCTTGTCAGGTTCGAATTTTGTAGTTGTTGAATTCATGTCATCTCTATATTTGGCAAGTTCCAAATTTTTGTCATCTCTGAATTTGGTAACTTCTAAGTTCATGTCATATTTGAAAATGACAACTTCCTGAATCATATCATGAAGCATGATAAGGTTCCTATTTTGATCTAGTTTAATAATAGTTGATGTTATTGCACATTGTTTCTAATATACTTTTAAATCCTTATATTTTATTGTAGGTTTGATCAATTTTTGTGAAGTTTTTTGCATAAAAATTAATGTTTAATCGCTCGCCAATGATATTGTAATGCTCACGTTGAAGATAATGCGACTCGCATCTAACTCGACTCAACTCATGTCATGATGTCGTATCATGTGGTCTTGTTCCACTACAAGAAAATTGTAACTTTCTGACGGAATTTGTGACGGAATATTTAAAAAATCGGTCAGAAATGTCATTTCTCACAGATATAATACGTCAGAAAAACACTCGTTGCAAAAAAAATTTTGACGGATATAAATACCGTCATAAATTATGATGGTCTATATCCGTCAGAATTTTTGACGGACTTTAATTCCGTCAGAAATTTTGACGAAAATATTCCGTCAGAAATTCTGACAGACGGAATGTCCGTCAAAATTTCTAATGGACATTTAGTCCGTCAGAAAATATATAAATTAAATAAAAAATAATAATTTATAATTATTTATTATTAAAAGTATATATTTTTATCATTAAAAGTAATTACATTGTTCAAGAGTAAAATTCTTATTTTGCAAATATTAAAAACTATTACAGAATATTACAAAATGATTACATATAATTATAAAAATATTATAGAATATTACAAAAAAAATACATAATATTACAAAAAAATTACAGATAATTACAAAAATATTACAAATAATTATAAAATATTACAAATAATTACAAAATATTACAAAAAATTATAAAAATATTGTTGATGTCATGGCGCGACGACGGCATTGGACGGACTGGAAGAAGAACGACGAGATCCGGCTCCAAAGGGGCGTGAAGCTGAAGAAACACCTAAGGACTGCCTTCCGCGGTGAGATCCCGCCGCACAAGGTCCGGATCTAGCCCCGTGCGGCCAATTCTGACCACGTAGGGCTGGAGCCGTGCAGGGCCGAATTTGCCCTTGCGCGACGGGATACGACCGCACAGGTGCTGAATCTGGCCCCGTGCGGCCAGATCCTGCCGCGCATCGGCCCCTACGCGGCTAGATCCGGCCGCGCAAGGCTGGAGCCGCGTAGGGCCGGATTTGCCCTTGCACGGTCGGATCCGACCGCGTAGGGGCCGGATCTAGCCGTCGTGGGCTAGATCCGGCCGTCGACGCGTGACCGAATGAAAAGAAAAAAAATGAAAAGAAGGAGAGAGGGGAATAAGGAGGAGGAAAAAATGAAAGAAGAAGGAGGGATAAATGAAGAGGAGAGGAAAAAACGTATAGGAGGAGGAATGAAAAAAGGGAAAGAGAAAATGGGAGAAAAAGGTTTATATATGAGCTAATAAATTTCTAACGGACTTTAATATCCGTTAGAGATTCTGATGGACCTTTATATCCGTCAGAATTTTTGACGGGTTTACTCTCCGTTAGAAATTCTGACGGAAAAAGTCCCTCACAATTTCTGAGGGACATTGTCCGTCAGAAATTCTGAGGGATCCTGTCCGTCAGAATTTTTGACGGACCTTAGTCCGTTGTGAGGGACTAAAAGCCGTCAGAAATTGTGAGGGACATAAAGTCCCTCACAATTTTCTGTTAGAAATTGTGAGGGATATTAGACCGTTAGAAAATTTCGTCGCTATTTTCTAATTTTCTTGTAGTGTTCATAGTGCGCCCTACGTCATTTTGGAACATGGATTATGTCATTCGGAATGATGTTGCATTGTTCAAGACAAGACCTATGTCCCCTAAAATGCAATAACCATGTTCCATGTTGATATTGAATGAACTTTAGGACATGGTCTGCGTCACCTATGACACGACCCCACATTCCATATTTTTAGTGATCAGAGACAGAACCGATCAGCGTCACCCAAAACATGACCTAACATCGAGTCATTAAATAATGACTACGTCTGAATCCAGCACGACCCATTTTGAAAGGCCACCTGCTTTCCCTGTTATTGGCTTAGTATGTTTCAATGATATATTATGGGTCACTATTTTTATTCAAGTATGTGATTATAATAAATATCTTAAGATGCTAGTTGATGCGAAAAATTGCTGACAATGCAAAATCGGAATGCTAGCAAGTGCACTAGTCGAACAAGTAATATAATGATAGAGTAGAGTGTCGAACCCATGAGGAACTATGTAACTATCTAATCCTAGAGGTTAATAGGAGACAACATT
>LTAE01011772.1:9616-21535 GCA_001647135.1 Pontederia paniculata | reverse complement strand
TGATACTTGAATTTTCACATGTACCATATAGAACATATGGAGCCTAGAGGCACAAAATAGGGATATTCCCCTATTTTACCCCTTGGGACACCCTTATCCTCGAGATCGGAGTTCGTCAAAAGTCCGTAAAGACTTTTTTTGGAAAGGGGATTGATGTCGTGGGCTCATGGAGTCGTTATACCGATCGATACTCGTATCTTCATATGTACGATATAGAGTATACATGGCCAAAGAGCCCCAAAAATCAGAATATTCTCCAATTATTCCCCTATCAGACACCCTTATCATCAAAATTTGAGTTCGTCAAAGGTCTGAACGGAGTTTTTCAGCAAGGGGGTCGATGTTCTGGGTTCATGGAGTGATCATATTAGCCGATACTTAAATTTTCACATGTACCATACATAACATATGGAGCCTAGAGCCCCAAAATTGAAATATTTTCCTATTTTTTCCCCTTGGAACACCCTTATCCTCGAGATCTGAATTCGCCGAAAGTCCGTACATCCTTTTTTTGGCAAGAGGATTGATGTCGTGGTCTCATAGAGTCTATACCGACTGATACTCACATCTTCGCAAGTGCCATATAGCGCATATAGAGCTAGGAGCCCCAAAAACTTGAATATTCCGCAATTATTCCCCTATCGAACACCCTTTTCATCATGATCCGAGTTCGTCGAAGGCCCGAACGGACTTTTTCAGCAAGGGGGTCGACGTAGCGGGCTCATGGAGTACTCATACCGGCCGATACTTGAATTTTCACATGTACCACATAGAACATATGGAGCCTAGAGCCCAAAAGTAGGAATATTCCTCTATTTTTCTCCTTGGGACACCCTTATCCTTGAGATCCGAGTTCGTCAAAATTCTGTACAAATATTTTTTGGCAAGGGTATTGATGTCGTGGGCTTATGAAGTTGTATTACTGGCCGATAATTGCACCTTCACATGTACCATATAAAGCATATAAAGCCAATAGCCCCAAAAATTTGAATGATCCCTAATTATTTCCCTATCATATAGCCTTATCATTAACATCCAAGTACGTTCAAGGCTCTAACAAACTTTTTAGTAAGGGGGTCGTGCGGGTTCATAGAATGGTCATACTAGTCGATACTTGAATTTTCACATTTACCATATAAAACATATGGAGCCTAGAGACCCAAAAAAGGAATTTTCCCTATTTTCCATATCCTCGAGATCTGAGTTTGCTGAAAGTCCAAATAGACTTTTTTTGACAAGAAGATTGATGTCGTGGGCTCATGGAGCTATAATATCGGCCGATACTTGCATATTTACATGTACCATATAGAGCATACAGAGGCACGAACCCTGAAAATTCGAATATTCCCTAATTATTCTCCTAATATACACCCTTATCATCAAGATCTGAGTTCGTCGAAGGTCCAAGCGGACTTTTTCAGCAAGGGTGTCTTCGTTACGGGCACATGGAGTGGTTCTACCACTTATACTCACATGTACCATACACAACATATGGAGCATAGAGCCCCAAAATAGGAATACCCACCCTTATCCTCGAGATCCAAGTTCGCCAAAAGGTAGACAAACATTTTTTGGCGACAAGATTGATGTCGTGGCTCATGGAGTTGTGGCCGATACTCGCATCTTTGCATGTACCATATGGAACATATAGAGCTAAGAGCCCCAAAAATCCGAATATTTTCTCTAATTATTCTCCTATCGGGCACCCTTATCATCAAGATCTGAGTTCGTCAAAGGACAGAATGAACTTTTTCAGCAAGGGGGTAGATGTTGCGGGCTCATGGAGTGGTCATACCAACCGATACTTGAATTTTCACATGTACCATATAGAACATATGGATCCTAGAGTCCCAAAATAAGAATATTCCCTTACTTTTCTCTTTGGGACACACTTATCCTCGAGATCCGAGTTCGCCAAAAGTCCATACATGCTTTTTTTGGCAAGGGGATTGATGTCGTGGGCTCAAGAGGGTGTTATATCGGCCGATACTTACATCTTTGCGCGTATCGTATAGAGCATACAGAGCCAAGAGCCCCCAAAATCTGAATATTCTCTAATTATTCTCCTGTCGGACACCCTTATCATCGAGATTCGAGTTCGTTGAAGGCCTGAACGGACTTTTTCAGTGAGGAGGTCGACGTTACGTGCTCATGGAGTGATCATGTATCATATAGAACATATGGAGCCTAAAGCCTCAAAATAGGAATATTTCCCTATTTTTCCCCTTGGGACACCCTTATCCTCGATATCCGAGTTCGTCGAAAGTTTGTATAGGCTTTTTTTGCCAAGGGAATTGATGTTGTGGGATTATGAAGTCATTATACCAATAGATACACACATCTTCACTTCTGCCATATACAGCATACAAAGCCAAGAGCCCCAAAAATCTTAATATTCCTTAATTATTCCTCTATCAGACACCCTTATCATCAAGATCCAAGTTTGTCGAAGGCCTGAATGGACTTTTTTTGACAAGGAGGTCAAAGTTGCAGACTCATAGAGTGGTCATACGAGCTGATACTTGTATTTACACATGTATCATGTAGAACATATGGAGCCTAAAGCCCAAAATAAGAATATTCCCCTATTTTTTTCCCTTGGGACACTCTTATCCTCGAGATCTAAGTTCTCCGAAATTTTTTTTGGCAAGGATATTGATGTCGTGGGATCAAGGAGGCGTTGTACCAGCCGATACTTGCATTTTTGCGTGTATCATATAGAGCATACAAAGACAAGAGCCCCAAAATTTCGAATATTCTCCAATTATTCCCTTATCGAACACCCTTATCATCAAGATCCGAGTTCATCGAAGGCCCGAACAGACTTTTTTAGTATGGGTGTCGATGTTGCGGGCTCATAGAGTGGTCATACTAGCCGACACTTGAATTTTCACATCTACCATATGCGAGTATCGATCGATATAACGGCTCCATGAGCCCACGACATAAATCCCCTTGTCAAAAAAAGTTTGTTTGGTCATTCAGCGAACTCCTATCTCGAGGATAAGGGTGCACCAAGTGGGAAAATAGGGAAAATTCCTATTTTTGGTCTCTAGGCTCTATATGTTCTATATGGTAAATGTGAAAATTTAATTATCAACTACTATGACCACTCCATGAACCCGCAACGTCGATCCCCTTGCTAAAAGGTCCATTTGGGCCTTGAACGTAATCGGGTGTTAATGATAAGGTTGTATGATAGGGGAATAATTGGCGATCATTCAGATTTTTGGGGCTCTTGGCTCTTTATACTTTATATGGTACATGTGAAGGTGCAAGTATCGGCTGGTATAACAACTCCATAAGCCCACGACATCTATACACTTGCCAAAAAAAGTCTGTATGGAATTTTGGCGAACTCGGATCTCAAGGATAAGGGTGTCCCAAGGAGAAAAATAGGGTAATATTCCTATTTTTGAGCTCTAGGCTCCATATGTTCTATGTGGTACATGTGAAAATTCATGTATCGGCTAGTATGAGTACTCCATGAGTCCGCTACGTCGACCCACTTGCTGAAAAAGTTCGTTCGGGCCTTCGACGAACTCAGATCTTGATGAAAAGGATGTTCGATAGGGGAATAATTGGGGAATATTCGAATGTTTGGGCCTCTTGTCTTTGTATGCTCTATATGATACACGCAAAGATGAAAGTATCAGTCGGTATAACGACTCTTTGATCCCACGACATCAATCCCCTTGCCAAAAAAATTTTGTACCAACTTTTGGCGAACTCGGATCTCGATGATAAGGGTGTCCCAATAGAAAAATAAGGGAATACTCCTATTTTGTGACTCTAGGCTACATATGTTCTATATGGTACATGTAAAAACTTAAGTATCAGCTGGTATGACAACTCCATGAAAAAGAATGTTCAAACTTTCGATGAACTCGGATCTTGATGATAAGGGTGTCATATAGGAGAAATAATTGGGGAATATTCGGATTTTTGGGTCTCTTGGCTCTGTATGCTCTATAGTGTACATGTGAAGATGCGAGTATCGACCGATATAATAACTCCATGAGCCCACGATATCCCTTCTACCCAAAAATGTCTGTATTTCTTTCGACGAACTTGGATCTCGAGGATAAGGGTGAGTCAAAAGGGAAAAATAGGGGAATATTCCAATTTTGGGGCTCTAGGCTCCATATGTTGTGTATGGTACATGTGAAAATTCAAGTATCAGCGGTATGACCACTCCATGAGCCCGCAACATCGACCCCCTTGCTCAAAAAGTTCGTTAAGTTCTTCGACGAACTCGGATCTTGATAATATGGGTGTCCTATAGGAGAATAATTGGGGAATATTTGGATTTTTGGGGCTCTTGGCCCTGTATGCTCTATATGATACATGTGAAGATACGAGTATCGACCGGTACGATGACTCCCCTTGCCAAAGAAGGTTTGCACAGACTTTTGGCGAACTTGAATATCGAGGATAAGGGTGTCCCAAAGGGGTAAAATAGGGGAATATTCCTATTTTGGGGCTCTAGGCTCCATATGTTCTATATGGTACATGTGAAAATTCAAATATTAGCTGGTATAACCACTCAATGAGCGCGCAACATCGATCCCCTTGTCAAAAAAGTCCGTTCGGACCTCCGATGAACTCAAATCTTGATGATAAGGGTGTTCGATAGGGGAATAATTGGGGAATATTTGGATTTTTGGGGTTATTGGTCTGTATGATTTATATGGTACATGCCAAAACGCGAGTATCGACCGATATTACGACTCCAGAGCGCACAACATCAATCCCCTTGCCAAAAAATATCTGTACGAACTTTTAACGAACTCAGATCCCGAGGATGAGGGTATCCCAAGGGGAAAATAGGAGAATATTCCTATTTTGGGGGTTCTAGGATCCATATGTTCTATATAGTATATGTGAAAATTCAAGTATCGGCTGGTATGACCACTCCATGAGCCCGCAATGTCGATCCCCTTGATGAAAAACTCCGTTCAGGCTTTTGACGAACTCGGATTTTGATTATAAGGGTGTCCGGTAGGGGAATAATTGGGGAATATTTAAATTTTTGGGGTATTTGTATGCTCTATATGATACACGTAAAGATGCAAGTATCTGTTGAATCTAGGATTTCGAGTGTGTTTTGATGATCGCAAATTTGTAAGTGAACTTAGTCTGTACTGATGAACTTGTTGAGCTGAATTCTATAACAGGTTGATTCAAGTTCAGGAGATGTTAGATCGATTGAAACTAAAAGAATGGACGACCTATGCACAAGGAAGAAATCTCAGAAGAAGCACATGTGTGCAGAGGCCGTCCTAAGAACATAGAGTGGTCGACAGATGTTGAAGGAAGAATACATGTGAAGAGGAGCTGAAGCATGGAGTGAATATATGAAGAGGGATCGGGAGGTTACCCATCGACCAAAGATGAAGGAGGAACGACCGGAGCAAAGGGCTTAACTGGAGAGGTCGCCCAATGATGATGAGAATGGGCGACCAAAGAAAACACTACAAACCAAAGGAAGAAGGCAATGGACGTCCAGAGGGCTCAGAGAAAAGATAATGGACGACATAAAGATTGCCAAGGTTGAGAGTGGTCGTCCGAAGGGCTCAGAGAGGAGACAGTGGACGACCTGAAGACTGCCAGGATGAGAGTGGACGTCCAGAGGGCTCAGGATGGAGACAATGGACGACCAAAGCAGAAGGCAGCGGATGAGGGGTTGACCGCAGGGAATGCGGGTGACCGGGTGACATCAGGTGAAGACAAAGAACGTCCAGGGTCTTGGTGAGAAGACAAGCAGGCGCCCAGAAGTTTGTCTGAGCTGATGGGAGTTGAGGATCGGGTGACCGCAGGATTGGCGGAAGACCGATGGAGCTGTCAGAGGTCGTCCGAAGTTTGAGGAAGACAGGAGCGGTCGACCAAGAAGTTTGACAGGAGGAGGAGTGGGCATCCGAGGAGTCTGACAGGAAGTCAGTGGACGTCCAGGAGTGTCTGGAGCAGACAGTGGGCGTTCGAAGGTTCAGGTGGAACGTATAACAAACTGTGTTTGTTCTTGTGTTTGTTCTTCTTACTCTTCTCTCTCTCTATTTGTGTTTATATTCATACTTGTTTGCTTCCGCTAACCATAACACATCTAGATTAAGTAAAGAAGAACAAAAGATTTTAATATACCAATTCACCCCCCTCCCTCTTGGTGCCATTCTTGATCCTACAACCGGAACCCTAGCATGCAATTTATTCAACATGAACATATTTATCTGAAGGGATCCGCCTATTTACATACCGTGTCTTGTAGAGCCTTAGGAATTTCTCTACTTTATTTGTCTTCTTCTCCTTGCTCCAAGTTCTGGAAATTCCCTTCACGTTCTCCTAATATTTTCGTCACCATACTAAGGTGAGAGAGAGAAGGGAAGAGAGACAAAAAGACAACCTAGGGAAAGAGACAAAGATATTACCTAATCACCTTTTTGGGGAGAGGAGGAAAAGAGAGAAATTCTCTATGGTGGCTACAACCTTAAAGAGAGAAATAAAGAGGGTTTTATTCTCTCTATAGGTATTATAGGCTCTCAACAAATCTAATCCCTCAATAGCTCCTCTCTTATCTCTAACCATATCTTTAATTTTTTTTTCAATTAATCTAATGTAATCTTTATTTATCCTATTCCTATTGGGAGTCCAACTAATAAAATATTTTCCATTTAATTAAATATTTTTTTCTTTCTTCTTTTTTTTTCTTTTAATATGTTAGGGGTATTACAGCACATATGTTCTTAGTAGCAAATCTATATTACACTTAACCACTAGGGATTCTGCAGCTGCATTATTTTCATGTTGCAGAAATAATTCCTCCATGCTCTTGTCTGCTAATTGAGCCTCCACATCAGTCAGGTTATTGTTAAGAGAGCTTAAATTGTATATATGACGATGTTGAAATTGTTGCACCACACGCCATTCATCACCTAACTTCATATCCTCAAGATAATTTATTTGTTTCACTTGAGATGCTAACACATAAGGGTCAGTCTCATACCAAGTACGAGTGACCCTTATGCTTTTCAATCCATCAACTTCCTTTACGCTATGATGTCTTTTCATTAGTGTCCCACCATTTACACTTAAACAAAAAGACTTGTTTGTTTCGTACATAAGTTAATTCATATATATTTGTTATGACCCCATAAAACTCCGAAGACACATGTGAGTCTCCTTGATTTCCCTCCACAAGGAGTCCACTATTTTGAGTCTTCTTCCTACTATCAAAGTCCATCGTATGAAAAGGAACAACATTATATATCAACTTGGTGTATCTCTTGAACCATGAATCTGGTCCTGTTGATAATGAATACAAAGCACTCGTAACAGGATCATCGCTTGTGTATAAACTACTCATCTGCAATGTCATACAAAATATGATTACATCAGTTTATTCAAAATATTATGAATAACATGATAGCTTCAATTCTTTTTTGACATGTTAATGTGACTATATTAATTTACTCACTTTCTTCATAAACCAATGTCCAAATTCACTCGTGTCGCTTCTCAATATCTATGTTGTGTTGTGCCCGCAAATTGCGTCGATGTTCACTATCAAAATATTAGGAATGAACTTATTATATTCTTTAATCATTAAACCATAAAAGATTAATGGCTTCTTACTCTTAATATGGGAGAACTACCAAACAATTGTTCAAAATGTACCATTTGACGACATCAAGTTCCTCTTTTTGAAATTTTACCGAGGTAGGTGATGAAATAAAACCAACCCTATTTTTGAAAACACCAACTCCACCTTCTTCCATTGAATCTGAATTTCGTTCAGGACGATTGAATGATGTCTCAATGCCTTGTAAATGTAGGGAACACCATGTTAGACATTCGTGAACCACATAAGCTTCCGCAATGGATCCCTCTGGATACGCCTCATTTTTTACAAATTTCGTCAAAGAACTTAAAAATCTGCACTTAATGTTCGTAAATAGTAAAAAAATGTGAGTTGTGTTCAAAAAGTAAAAAAAGTCTAGTTGCTTACTTTTGCAACAGGGCCACCCATCAATGCCTCATGAGGTAACTGAATGGCTAGATGTACCATTACATGAAAGAATGCTGGAGGAAAGATTAATTCTAACTTGCATAAAATGATAACTATATCTCTTTTCATATTTTGCACTTCTTCTATATTTAGTGTACGGTTGCATAACTTCTCAAAAAAGGTGCCCAATTCGGTTATAACTGAGGTAACATCTTTAGGCAACATGCCACGAATGCCCACAGGTAATAATTTCTGAAGCATGATATGACAATCATGACTCTTCATGATAGATATATTAGCGTCAGCATCATTAACACATTTGCCTATATGTGAAGAGTAACCATCGGGTAACTGAACACCTTTTAAAAATCGGCAAAATTCCTTCCTCTCAATTGGACTTAATTCATAACTAGCATATGGCATGGAATATTTGCCATCAGGATGCTTCACCAAATGCAATTCTTTTCTTATGTCAAGATCCTCCAAATCAAGTTTTGCTTTGAATGTGTCTTTTGTTTTGCCCTCGATGCGAAGGATAGTGCCAATAACATTTTCACAAATATTCTTTTCAATGTGCATGACATCTAAGTTATGCCTTAAATTTTGCTTGATCCAATATGGCAAGTCAAAGAAATTTGACTTTTTTGTCCAATTAGGCTTCTTTGCAGGACGGCGAGTTCTAACATTTTTTGGATGCTTGCCCAAAGAAATATCCTCAACATGACTTAACTGACAAAGAGTATCTTCTTCAGAATACACCTCTGGAGCTTCATGATCCTCATGTAGTCCATCAAATTTTGAACTACGTCGCCATCGATGATTTATTGGAAGCCACATCCTGTGACCAAAATAACCAATCTTGCTCTTGAGTTTCAATGTTGGTGTTTGATTTTGACTGTAGGACAAGCATTATAACCCTTTGTGCTCCATCCCGACAAGTTTCCGTATGCAGGAAAGTCATTGATGGTCCACATAAGTGTTGCCCGCATTTTGAAGTTAGTCTTTGAAAATGCATCATATGTCCATAACCCATTAACCCAAAGATCTTTCAACTCTTCAATCAAAGGTTGCATGTAGATATCAATTTCCCTTCCTGGTGCTTTGGGTCCTGGAATTAACAACGACATCATCAAATATTCTTTTTTAATGCACATCCAAGGAGGTAAGTTGTATGCCACTAGCATTACTGGCCAAATACTATAGGAGTGACTCATACTACCAAATGATTGAAACCATCACTAGCTAGCCCTAACCTAACATTTCGAGAATCTCGAGCAAAGTCAGGATATTCAATATCAAAACTCTTCCAAGATTTTCCATCTGCTGGATGACTCATAATTTTTTCTTGTATCCTTGTGCCAACGCATTTTTTCAGCAATTTTAGAGTCCATGAAAGGTCATTGTAGTCTTGGCTTTATGGGAAAATATCGTAAAACTTTGCGACGGAGAGCCTTTCCAACCTTATCAAAGGTATTATATCTTGCGGTATTACATATGGGACATTGCATTAGATCTTTATTATCTCCCAAAAATAAACAACAATCATACTTGCATGCATGGATGTTATGATATCCCATTCCTAATCCCTTTAAATACATGTTTGTATGGTAGTTTGACTTTAGAAGAGATTTCCCATTAGGTATCACATCGTGTAAAAGTTGGAGAAGCATATCAAATGATTTGTTACTCCACTTATTATAAACTTTCAAGTGGAGGAGATGCACTATAAATGCAAATTTAGACAACTTGCACCCAAGATAAAGTTCATTTTGGGAGTCAACTCTTAACCCATGTAGAAAGTCTGATGGGATATTAAAATTGTCTTCATCAAATGTGTTTCCATCTTGATTGTCAACAAATGTCTCCACATCTTCCAGCATCTCATTAAGTTTATCCATGTCATCACCCTCAGCCATAACAAACTCTTCAACATTAGATCTATTTTCCCATTCTCTATATAATTTCCTACTTTCATTCATTGGAGATAATTGGATTGTTGGTTCTTCTCCATGATATATCCAACACTTGTAAGACACATTGATACCATCTACAAGCAAGTGTTCTCTTATCACTGCCACAAAGTGTAATTCGCAATTCAAGCACCTCTTACATGGGCATTGTAAATCTTCTTTCACCCCATATTTTTGGATCTAGTATTCGACAAAATGCTCCACTCCACACACGTACTCATTAGAGTTGATGTCAAGTGTCATCCAACTCTTGTCCATATGTATTAACCTAATTACATGAAAGATAAAAATATATTTAACTCATAACATAATAAAGAGTTAAAATTAACTCATCAAATTGCAATAGATTGCAATAAATCAATCCAAGTAACATTAGAAAGCCTAAAAATATGATAACAAAAAAGTTAAGAAAATCAAAAGAAGTTGGTATAATCTCATGTAGTGTTATTGATTAGGTACTGTTTGATGTAAAGGTAACATAAAGATGTTGTTAAGGATGAATTATCAGTGGGATGGCATGGGAAATCTAAGATGACCACTAGAGAGGCATTCTGTCACTTAATAGGTATTCTCAAACTTGTCCTGTTGCACACACACCAAGCATGCAAAACTCGGATTTGAAATTACATTGATGATAGTCTTCAACATGCGATAAGTAGAGGAAAATAAAACAACTTTTAAATGAGTAAAAGAGATATGTTGCATAAAATTGCACACAAAATATTCATCAAATTAGTAATTTTAAAATAGGGCACATGAAGATAAATTGATTCCATATGCATCAATTGCAGTAGCAATCTAATGCAGCAAGAAGAACTCTGTAATGAATCGTTGAATGATAAATTGAAACAATTGATGATCCAAACACTTGTAATAGAAAAATAGAACAAAACTGAATGAGAGATGATGCATGCATTTTACAACATATTTTAGGATTTGCATTAGACATAATTCTTAGTCATTTTCACATTGCATGAATCTATTTTCTATTTTATTTGATTATATTCTTTCAAGTCCGAAATCTACTTTTGTTTGGTGTATTTTGTAGGAAATCACATGGAAAGGTGGAAAAAGGATGAAAATCAACTGAATATTGCAAATGGACGTGCTCGGGAGGAAGAAATCAATACCCTACAGCCATCACGGGTCGTGAACTCATGTTACGGGCCGTGATGCATTAGTACTAGCATCAGCGGAGCCTGATCGTGCTGAAGGCAATGCATATTCCCTCACGCATTACGGGCCGTGATAAAATATCACAGGCCGTTATGAAGTCGACCGTGAAGAGCGAATCACATACCGAAGCTCTCCATCCTCAAACCATGTCCATCATAGGCCGTTACATCTCGTTACGGGCCGTGATGACGCATATCACGGATCGTCACTTCCTATCACGACGTCGAACAGAAGCTGCAAATACAATTCCAGAATTGTTAAGGGTCGTGATGCCATGTTACGGGCCGTAAGTAAGAAGAACCCGAGATGCCGAACTGCCCAGAGCCCGTGTTACAGGCCGTGATGTACCATCACGGGCCGTGACTACCTGAGGAATCATGAAGACACCTTAATTTACGGGCCGTCACATACTGTCATGGGTCATGGTGAAGTTATGCAGATCTTTTTATTCGTGATTTCAAGACGATTCGACGGCCAGAAAGATTTCTATTCGTTCAGAGACTTTGGAGATGTGATTTGGTTGATATTTGATCAAGTTGAGAAGAGTTTATCACAGCCTTTGATTGCAAAAAGAGAATTTAATCACGAAGCCAACATCCAACCCTAGGGTATATAAAGATTGTTGAGTATCTGAGAAGGTATGCTAGGAGCCGTCAACCTGCACTTTGAAGCCAGAGAACGAAGATTACTCCCGAAGGGCTGCTGGACAAGCAAGAGTTGATAATCCGTGAAGGAGACGATTCAGAGTTGTTCACTTTCCAGAGAAGAGTATTC
>LTAE01011771.1:0-10768 GCA_001647135.1 Pontederia paniculata | reverse complement strand
ATAAATGTAATCCCAAGAGTCTTGGGAACTAACTTTGGCAAATTATGTGAACACTGAGTGCTTAGAAAGAGAGTCATAGTTCCCCTTGTGAGAAGGGTCCAAGCGATCTTGAGCGATTACATTGTAAGAGGTTGTCTCCTTGTCCTCGTGCAAGAAAGGAGAAGCTGTAAGGGAGCCTTCGCCCTTGAAGAAGGAAATAGTGAACTCCGAAGATCTCGTGGGAGAAGATCGGAGCGGGGACGTAGGCCAGGAGTTCGGCCGAACCTCGATAACAAACTCCATGTTTGTTTGTATTTTCTCTCTTTACTCTCTTCCCTGTTTGTTTATATTCACATATGCATGTTTCCGTTGTGATAACGCACTAAGGTTAATACTAAAAGAGAGTAAAAAATTTATACACCAATTCACCCCCCCCCCTCTTGGTGCCATTCAGATCCTACACCAAGTTGTTTTATTCTCCGGAGAGAAATAACTTTGGCCTCCTCTTTTGGATTCTTCTCAATGTTGCTTGGCAACGACCTTGGTGTGCATCCAGCTAAAATGTTTGCAAGCTTCCCCACTTAAATTTCTAGGTTCAGAATAGATGCATGTTGATTGTTTATTTTAGTCTCCATGGTTGTCATTGATGCGTGCTAAATTAGTCATATTTTTCATAGCATTTTTAGTCTCATTTTCATGCATTTCGTGATCATATACCTCATATAACCCTTTATTTCACTTTTTTTAGTTTTTGGAGTCAAAATCTACATGATGTCATATTTTTGTACGTCCATGATACTTGGCAGAGCGACGGATGAAGACTGCGAGAATCTAGAGTGAAATGGAGCCAAACATTTAAAATATCAGATAATTCAGAAAGTCACGGCCGTGAAAATCAATCGTGATCACACAAATCATGATGATGCATTTTTTTCACGGTCGTGAACATATTGAAGATAAGAGGCATACATATATATAGTTGTCCGGTCACGGTCGTGATTCTCATATCACGGGCCATGATAATTTAATATCAATTACATGGCCTTCGGTCACGACCGTGATTTCAAGATCACGGGCCGTGACGAGACGACAATGAAGAAAACGCTTCGGTCACGACTGTGACTATTGGGTCACGGACCATGATGTTTCAATACTATTCGGTCATGACCATTAAATTTCTGTCACATGGCATGACATTGGCCGATACCCATTGACTACTTTAGAGATATATGGGCTGCAGAACGACATGACTCAGCTATTTGGGAAGATTGACATCGCGCATTTTTTTGGAGAAGGCATGGGGCACATATTGTTGAAAATATGACTTTATGACTTAATGTCATACTTATATTCTTTTGATGATGAAAACCTTCTAAAAACATTGGAAAAGATAATGTATACATATTAGAATAGGAACAAGTGTGTGAAAGTTTTAAAGTCAAATTATATGCATTGAAGTTCAAATTAATATTTGACTATGTTCCCTTTAGATCTAGGTTGAGACATGAATATATTAATCGGAGCTAATTCTGTTATATTTTTTTACATTCAAGAATCGTCTCATTTCGATATCTATACAAAAAAATTATATACAAAATAGTGAAGGTCTGTAAGTTTAAGGTAAAATTATATACACTAAACTTTACATCAATATTTGACCTTCTTCCCATCTGATTTACATTAGAAATGATGAAATATAGATAACTTTCTAAGCTTTTCAAAGAATCAAGAACCATATCAATCGGATATCTATACAAAGAGTTATGACTAAAACAATGAAGATCGTTCGAACCCAATATAAAGGTCGGTCGACCGACCTTAGCTTGAAAAATACTATTCTAAATTCAACGAGATATTTTACCTTCTTTCAATCAGATCTGGATCGAGCTATGAATATAAAATTTGTAGATGTGTTAGCTTTCCATATAATAAAAAAATCAATTCATTTGGACATCTGAGCGAAGAGTTATGAACATAGTAGTGAAGGGGTATATTTGAAAAAAAGTTACAACGGCTAGTTTTTTTCCCAAGAAGAAAGCAACAGTCGTATTGGCACAAGACACTTGTCAAAGGGCTTCCAAAGGGCTAGAATGAGTTGAGGATTCAAGGAAATCACAAGTATCAAAGCAAAATCAAATCTTAAAGCTTCTTGAGCCAAATTGTTGAATCTTCTCTCTTCTCTCCTATTCTTGAGTGTGAAATTATAAAAGAGAGATTGTAAGAGAGAATATTGATTGTATTCTTGTGAGAGACTTAGCTCCATTGTTACAGAGGTTCACACATAGCCTCTTGAGCGAAGAAAAGTGTGAAACTGTGAGTTTCTTTGGAATAGAGGCGTGTCTTACCTCTCGAAGCAGAGAAAAGATGGTGTGATGTAAAATGTTTCCTTCCCTATTGAAAAGAAAGTTCTAGTGGATCTCCGACGGTCTTGAGGTTGAAAAGTCAGAGCGGGGACGTAGTCCAAGTTGGGGCTGAACCTTGTCAATAATTTTTTTTTCTTGAGTTTGCATTTTTCTCTTACTTGATTTACTTATTATCTTGCATTATCACTTATATCACTATTGCACTTATTCTTTACCGAAAACTTTTAGAATTGAGCTTTGCGATAAACTAAGTTTAAGTTTCACATTTATTTTTATGAAAAATTTTATTACACCAATTCACCTCTCTTCTTGGTGCCAAGTGATCCTACAATTGGTATCAGAGCTTGGTCGCTCTCGTTTGAAAGATTTAACCATCTTAGAGCATGACACCTATTTTTGATAAAGGTCAATCCATTTTCGTCCCACCGAGCTTTCATGATTCATTTTTTTCTCATTGGAAAATTCAAATGCAAGCATATATATGTTCTATTGATTTTGATATGAGGGATAGTTGTAAATGTTTTTGAAAAACCAAAAAAGATAATAAATGGTGTTTCTATTGATCTTTCTTTTTTTGAATATGATGATTTTCAACTTTCACTTGCCAAACTTGATTCTAAAGCTCGAAACACATTCTATTATGCTTTAAATGTAGAAAGTCTAAATCTTATTTCGAAATGTTCTACTTCTAATGAAATTTGGCAAATTTTATTAGCTAAATATGAAGGAAGCGACAATAAGGAAAATGATATATCAGATGAAAGTAATGACACCACATCTTCCACATCCGGTGAGGAGCTACCTTTGTGCTTAATGGAAAATAATGATAACTATGAGGTGTCTTCAAACTCTTCTTATTTTGCAAGTGAAAATAGTGATGATGGTGATGATCTTACTTTTGGTGTGCATAAAGAATTATCTTCTCTTAATAAAAAGTATCTCTCTCTCTCAAAAAGAAAAATGAAAAATTGATGAATGTGTTCCATATTATGAAAAATGATTTTGAAATGTTAAAGAGTGAGAATGATGCATATATAATTGAAAAAAAAACTTTTAAAAGGAACATTGATTATTTTGATCATATGTGTGCATCTTGTGAGTCATTAAAATTTGAGAATTCAAAGTTGAGTATTTTGATTGAAGATTTACCAAAGAAGAATGCTTATTTGCAGAAGTCTTTGAATGATCAACTTGTTGTTGCTAACTCCTTGAAAAGTGTTACTGACGTTGATCTCCCAAAATTTTCTCATGTTGATAAAGACTTGAATATGAAGTTATTTAAACAAAAACAACAAAATCAAGTTTTCAAAAAGAAAAATGATTTGAAAAAGTCTTTTGGACCATCTAATGATTATTCTAGAAAAAATAGATATGCTTATAAGTATTCTTTTAAGTTAAATGCCTCTCATAGTGATATATTAAAGTTCAAGTATGATTATGATCATTTCTTAAAATTATTGATTACTCTAATGCTCATGGTCATTATGCATTTGAGTGCAACATTAGAAATTTATGAATGAGGACATGAAAATGATTTGGGTTCCAAAAGGAACCAAAACTAATTTTGTTGAACCCAAACAAGTTTGGGTACCAAAGAACAAATGATATCTTTGTAGGTATGCTTCACTCGCATTCAAAAGGAAAAATATACTTGGACAATGAAAGGAGATGATCTTGATGTCCAAGTTACAAATAAAGAGTGATTGCGCATATGTGACATTAAACAATATCACGTAAGGTATCTTTTGATCTTTGATTGTTAATTATTTCAACTCATGAATGACTTGACTATTCAAATATTATTTGCAATAAAAAGTATATTGATACCTCATTGAATTAATATGTTGACACATCATCAGCTATGCTTGTTGCATTCGATTTTTGTGCCTAGTTTAGACATAAGACTTTGTATGTGGCATTTATTTCTATTTTGATATATCCATATGTAAATGCCGGTGTTTATAAAAATATTTTGATTCATCCCACACAAAATCATTGTTTATAAAGGATTTCGTTCATTTGATGATTATTGTGTTTAGTCATTTTGATGAAACTATGTTAAACAAATTTAACGTGAGAAGAAAGAAATGAAAAATTTAAATTTAAATATCTCCATGATATATGAATGATGATGTTTTAGAATTCATGTCCACATATGGGTATTCTTGTTTCAACACTTAGGTTATCATCTTGACACTATATTACTATATGTCTTATGGCTACATGATTTTATATGACCACTTCATGTTGAATTATATATTTTAGGACACACAAATTGAAATGTCTATTGAATATTTTGATTTAGCCTAGAATAAATTCAACTTTGGATATGAAAATGAAATACTCTTTTAATGCTCAATACTTTTGAGATTTAAAATGAGCTTGCATCATTAAATGCTTAAGTTTGCATATATATATTTTGTATGACACTTGCTTTAAACTATGTGCTCTATTTTTAAAAACACAAGTGATATTTTTATCTTGATGGTTGAAATATTAAATATTGAATATCTCCTAAATTTAAAAACATATATATGAAATTGGAGATTGCGATAAGATGTTATATAAAGCTTCGTATAAGAAATTTGCTCTCATCTTGATATGTTCTTATATGAATGTTTTTTTTTCAAAAAGGAGTTAATATGCATGTTGATATTTTGAATTATGGAAATGATATGATACATTTTATAATACTAATAGTTGCATGATATGGTATATGATAAGATCGTTATTGTAGGCCTTTTTTTGCTCTCAAATAGGTAAAAAAAGGGGAAATTCCTTTGATATGGAATGCACAAAATTAGGAGGAGCTTATTATTTTGCTTGAGAGAGATTATTTACATTCTTATATGCATCTCCTAAATTTTTTAACATGACAATCCTATTTAGAAATTTTAAGTCATTATGACATAAAATTTAAAAAAATCTTAGCACATATGGATGGACACAATTGGAGAAAAAAATAAAAATAAAAATAATATATGAATGAATTATTCGAAACTCTATGACTTATGTTAATTCATTCAAAATTGATATATTTGTGTGCATATATATATATATATATATATATATTTGCATTCTCAATAAGTTTGAATCATATGTTGCATGCTTGAACCACAAATTAGCTGAAAAATGAAAAATCATTTTTCCTATTAATGATTTGAAAATTATTTATACATTGTTAGTTAGACAAGATTATTTGAAAAGAAAATTAATTCAAGCCCATACAATACATACATGACGTACTTATAAAAAAATATATGATGACATTTGATTATGCTAAGTGAGACTAGAAGTATATTTGATCGATATTTTAGGCTAATATCTTGACATTATTATCTTATTTGATTATCATCTTAATATGATGAATCTATGAGTGATTTATTTATAAGTTGAACTATCTTTTGATCATTCATTTTGAAATGTCAATATAGTGCTTATGCTCATATGATGTTAGGAATAAACAAAAAATTTGAAAGTGCTTCTCATTATAATATATTTCTTAAGCATACTTTTGGATATCATGATAAGTACATGATAAAACTCGAATATACTTTGTTTATGAACTTTTGCACTATTATATGAGTCTTGAGTGTATGGATCGATATATTTTTAACTTGTTACACTATAAAACAATTGAGTGTCCATGCACCTTATGATCCTTGTTAAACTTTATTTGCATCGTTTCAATCATATTGGTGTGAGTTGGAAGTCAATGTATAATGATTATTATGATTGTCATATCTTACATTTATGCATGCGGTTAGAAGAGGCATTTTTGTTATGGATTATAATTGTTTGCTTGACACATAGACTACTTGACTTGTTGTTTGACATACCATCATCATAGTCAAAATATTTTAAATGTCTTGTAATAAAATATTTGGGCTTAATATTAAAATATTATGACATTATCGTCTCAAGGCTTTATGCAAAAATTTGATTATATAAAATTCCTTGAGTTTCATGTTTTGCCCATTAGTGTCAATCACTTATATTCAATCCTCAAGAATCATGCATGAATTGTGGAGAGCAAAATCAAAGGAGGAGAACTTGTGGAGAGATATGAACTTAAAAGGAGAAAAGCTAATAGGTTTTATATACATATTCATATATCATTGAATTTTATATTATAACTTCTTATGACTATGGATTTGAATTGCTTATCTTTCATAAGTTGAAAACCTTGCATAGATTAAGGGGGAGTAATCTTTAATATACTTAATCCAAATTTTATTTGATGTGGCAAAAATGGGAAAAAGAAATAGAGAAATATGATTCTTAGGTTATTATATGCTTATAAAAAAGGTAAAGAAGTAATTAAGTTGATCTCATAATAGAATTCATATATAGTAAGCCAAGTTGAAAAAGTTATTTCTATACGAAAATCTTTATGATATGCACTTAAGAGTGCATAACTCCATATGAAATGCATCTCACAATTGAGCTTAGTGTGAATATTGGAATTGTAAGGAGAGCATGTTATGATAAGAATTTCATCCATTTTCTCATTACTCTAATTTTTTTCAAGTTGATAATATTCTTTTTGTGACACTACTTTTAATCCAACAATTGATATACGTAAAGAAAATGAACATAGTTGAAAAATTGCTTTGCTTACTTATATGATTTCTGAAAATTATTTTATATGCAAAGCATGAGGATTATTTCTAACTTGATATGCATGAGTAACTCTTTGTTATTTTAACTATGAAAAGATCCCTAAACTATGAAAAGAAACTCTTATATTGTACTTAACATGTGCATCTAACATATAAGAGGGGTCACAAAGTTAGAAGGAGATCATCGACATATAATATATTAAAGTTTATCTTTTTTCTTATCACTTTTCATATTAGTGGTTTTTCATCATAAAAAATGGGGAGATTGTTGAAAATATTGTATTCTTTTGATGATGAAAACCTTATGAAAACATCGGAAAAGATAATGTGCACATATTAGAATAGGGACAAGTGTGTGAAAATTTTAAAGTCAAATTATATGCACTGAAGTTCAAGTTAATATTTGACTATGTTCCCTTTAGATAGACATTAAGACATGAATATATTAATTGAAGCTAATTCTTTTATTTTTCTTTACATTCAAGAATCGTCTCATTTTGATATCTATACATAAAATTAATATATAAAATAGTGAAAGTCTTTAAGTTTAAGATAAATTATATAAACTAAATTTTACATTAATATTTGACCTTCTTCCCANAATCGTCTCATTTTGATATCTATACATAAAATTAATATATAAAATAGTGAAAGTCTTTAAGTTTAAGATAAATTATATAAACTAAATTTTACATTAATATTTGACCTTCTTCCCATTTTAGATTGAGAAATTAAAATTAAATACGAAAAACTTTCTAAGATTTTCAAATAATCAAGAATTATATTAATCGGATATCTGTGCAAAAAGTTATGACTAAAACAGTGAAGGTCGGTTGAACCCAATATAAAGGTCTGTTCTAAATTCAACGAGATATTTGTCCTTCTTTCCATCATATCTGGATCGAGCTATGAATACAAAAGTTATAGATAATCTTGTTAACTTTCCACAGAATAAAAAAAAATCAACTCATTTAAACATCTTTTCAAATAGTTATGACCAAAATAGTGAATGGGTATATTTAAAAAAAATACAACAGCTAGTTTTTTTCCCAAGAAAAAAGAAACAGTCATATTGGCACAAGACACTTATAAAAGGGCTAGAATGAGTTGAGTCTTCAAGGAAGACACAAGTATCAAAGGGAAATCAAATCTTGAAGCTTCTTGAGGTAAATTGTTGAATCTTCTCTCTTCTCTTCTATTCTTGAGTGTGAAATTGTAAAAGAGCGATTGTAAGAGAGCATATTGATTGTATTCTTGTGAGAGACTTAGCTCCATCGTTAGAGAGGTTCACACATAGTCTCTTGAACGAAGAAAAGTGTGAGATTGTGAGCTTCTTTGGAAGAGAGGTGTGTCTTACCTCTCGAAGCAGAGAAAAGATAGTGTGGTGTAAAAGGTTTCCTTCCCTATTGAAAAGAAGGTGCTAGTGGATCTCCGACAGTCTTAAGGTCGAGAAGTCGGAGCAGGATTATAGGCCAAGTTGGGGCCGAACCTCATCAACAATTCTTTTTTCTTTAGTTTGCATTTCTCTTTTGCTTTACTTATTATCTTGCATTCTCACATATATCACTATTGCACTTATTCTTTACCGAAACCTTTTAGAATTGAGCTTTGCTATAAATTGAGCTTAAACTTCCGCATTTATTTTTATGAAATCGATTTAAAATTTTATTACACTAATTCACCTCTTCCTCTTAGTTCCAAGTGATCCTACACATATGAGGAGTTTACTCAGGAGTTCCTCAACACTTTCAAGACAACCAATCTGGATGGCAATGAATACAAGGCCACCAAGATCGACTTTCAGATGTATGATAGGAGGTTTTCTTTATCACTGAATGATTTTAATGACATTTACCATTTCTCGAATGGAGGCGAGAGACGAGCATCTAGAGATTTTGATACAACGAGATTCTAGAGAGACATCACAGGGGAGGCCGTCGTCAACTATAGGTTCACCAAGAGTAGTCTGATCCAGAACCCAGTGCTGCGCTTCGCCCACCGCATCCTCTCCACCACCATATGCGGGCTAGGTGATAGTGATGGGTCACCCAATGAGATCGAGTTATATATGTTGTATGCGATGGTTGAGGGGGTTGAGGTCAACATCGGAGCCTTCATCGCCAGGAATTTTGAGAGGCACTCTAAGAAGGCGTAAGGGCAAGATCACCATCGGGGCCCTTATCACGCATATTGTAGATTGTTTCAGGATACGATTGGCGGACTTCAAGCTCATCAATGTGAGTATCCACCTTGAGAAGAGTACAATGCTGAACATGAAGCTTGCCTGCATCGAGGAGGGTTCCCATGTATATATTCAGGAACATGTTGGAGAGGATACCATGTGATGAGGACGCGAGGATCACTTCTTTGATAAGGCTAACTAGCTTCTCTTCCCTCCACTCTTTGGGCATCTTGAGTAGCCAGTTAAGCCACCACCACTGCCGCACCGCGAGACGGGCCAGAGCCTTTGATGCAGGACCTTTTATTGAGCAACCCGAGAATGTTACGACTGACTTTACCTTTTATCCTCCACAATTTGATTTTTCAAGCATTCATACCACTTTGGAGGTGATCAGGGTAGAGCAGCTATGCCAGTAAGTAGAGCAGTAACGCCAATACGAGATGATGACAGAGATGCGTCCATGCCAAGACATCTAGTATGAGATGATGATGGAGATGCGGGCTCGCCAAGACAATATTGACGAGATGGTTAGGGGCATGCATGATTATCACACCATCATGAGGCATTATGGAGGCTTCATCACACCACCACCGCCGCCACCACCTCTGGACTAGTCTGATCGTATTTTCTCTTTTATTTTAGTTGCATTCTGCTTATTGTGTGCCTTTTGCGTCGTTGTATAATCTCCCCAGGCTAAGGCTTAAACACTGAGGATTATGTTCAGTCTAAGCATGGGGGAGTTTGCATTTCATGCATCTTTTGATTAGTATGCTGCATTTTCATGTTTGCAGTTCATTTTGTCATCTGTTGTATGCATTTGTCTATTCATTTTGTGAGAAGTATGTATGCATTCATGTTCAATGCTGAGAAAAATTCTAAAAAATCCAAAAAAAAGTGTCAGCTCCATCTACTAACCATTGTTTAACTTCTTATTCTACTTAAGTATATATTCTAGAGCTATCTAGTATATCTATGAAATTTGAGTGTCATTATTTCAAATGCAAATCACAAGTATGTTTTGAATTCTTAGATTTTGTGGATAAGAGCTATGATTCTATAGACTATAATTCTTTTTCAGTTTTAGTGTACTTGAGCCTTGATTATTACAACCTTTTTATTGAATGTTTAAGTATCCTTTGAGCTTATAAAAAATTCTAGAAAATGCAAAAAGTAAAAATTTTTTGTCGAGAAAAAACTATGTGAATTCTGAATTTTAGAAAAAAATATAAGTGTGAAATAGGGGTTGAAGTAGTACCCAAGTGTTATCAAGAACTTGGGTGAATCCGGACAAGTAAGCTCGAGGGGTACCTTAACATGAATGCCGGTCGATCAGAAATGAAGAACGGACGACCGGAGGAAAAGGGCTGAATGAGGAGGTCGCCCGATGATTGATGAATGGGCGACCCCAACAACATAACTTCCTATACAAAGTTGGGGAGCGGTCATCCGGAGGGCTCAGGAGGAGACAATGAACGATCGAAAGACTGCCAGGCTGAAGAGTGGACGTCCGAAGGGCTCAGGAGGAGACAGTGGAAGCCCGGAGCAGAAGGCAGTGGAAGAGTGGTCGACCGCAGGTTGATAGCGGGAAACCAGAGGACATCAGGCGAAGACAGAGGACGTCC
>LTAE01011769.1:3604-25329 GCA_001647135.1 Pontederia paniculata | reverse complement strand
ATCAGAACCATTAATCACGCTCAGATCATGAACAAGCTACATGATCAAGGTGTGTTAGATAGGATGTTTAATTTTATTTATTTAAAAAAAACAATATTAAAAGTGACATTATTTTAAGAAAGAGAAAGCTAATAGAACGTGGTAATTTAAAGTTGCAAGTGAAAGACTAGAAAAGGAGAATAAAAAATAAAATGCAAAAAAAATAAAAAAGTATTGGGTCCGTCAGAGAGCCTCATGACCACCCAAGAAGGCCCAGTGGGCCGACTAGGAAACGATCATCTACGACATCAGATTCCGAAATATCAGAACCATTAATCACGCTCAGATCATGAACAAGCTACATGATCAAGGTGTGTTAGATAGGGTGTTTAATTTTATTTATTTTAAAAAACAATATTAAAAGTGACATTATTTTAAGAAAGAGACAGTTAATAGAACGTGGTAATTTAAAGTTGTAAGCGAAAGACTATAAAAGGATAATAAAAATAAAATGCAAAAAAATTAAAAAAAATATTGGGTCCGTCACAACCCAAGAAAGCCCAGTGGGCCGATTAGAAAACGATCATCTACCGAACTTAGTTGCCTGTCTCGTGTTCAAGGACACAGATACTGTTCAAGTAAGGTCGTGGCCATGAAGTCTCTCAAGATCTATTTATTTGGGTTAGAAAAATAAGAAACAGCGGAATGGGGCGAGGGCGCCAACGTCTCCATCCTCGCCGGGGCCCTCGAGGAGCCGGGCCCGTCGACGTGCTCGTCTGCAACCACAGCGTATTCGTGCCCTTGGAGCTGGAGCGCTAGGACCTCGCGGAGGTCTGCGTCATGGTGGAGGTCAACCTGATGGGCGCCTTCCGGCCTCCATCGCTCTCAGGTAATCGTCTTCTGTCCTCCATTTTTTGAGTTTTTTTTTCTTATTCTTCAGAATTCTCATGTTTTCTACCGTAAAGTTTGGAACTTTGCATCCTCTTCGATTATGTTCCTACTTGTGCATAGGGTTTTCTCTAGTTTTCGTACTTGTGCCAATGTCAAATAAAAAAAGTTTGCAATGATGTAGAAAATGTAAGCTTTTGTGTTCCTAAAGTAAGAAATTTTGCATATGGAGCTCAACTGTTAATTTCTTTATTGAAGAATTAATGGCAGAACTTTCTCCACAGGGCCAAATTCATGTATTCTAGTTTGTTTCACTGATGCTCAAAACCAAAATCTTAAAGACATACAACTTTTTTTTCTTTCTATGATTAGAGTTCCAACTGTAAGAATTGTTGCTACACCATTAAACTCAGCAACAACTCTAAGGTCTCTGTAAGATGCAAGCATGTATTACGTGAATCGGCTTACGAGAATGACGGTCGGTGTTTATCGGTATACAGCATACTCAACAAGCAAATTTGGGCTTTGGGGTTTAGGGGAGGCTTTGCGTGATCAGTGATAATATTCATGTATCTCGTGTTTCCTGCTGATACTGAAATTCCATGATTTGCTGAAAGTGTGGACAGTTATCTTTTTTTTTTCTTTCCTACTCTTCTTACCACTTTTGAAGACTAGAATTCAGTAACATATGGTTACTCATTGTTTTAATAATCTGCATAGTGAAATTGAAAAAAGAATTGATCAATCTTTGGTTTTTCACCTTGCTTTTAGTTTCGACATTGAGCTCATTTCTCACTATATGTTTATTGATTGCAGAACAGAAGAGAAGACCCGAGGTAACCAAACTAATAGCAGGATCTTCTAGTGGAATGCAGGCAGACCTTGTTGCTGAAAAGGTTCTAAATGGAATCAGACATGGTCAATTTATTGTTCCTTGCAAGTTGCAACTTTGAAGGAACCATGTTGGCTATAGCAACCGCTTGTTTATCTCCTCAGAGATCATATCTTATGGCATTTGTTGAGGTCCTCGGTTCTTGTTTTATGTGCTTTCTGGGTCACTGCTTCCAGTGGAATTGGTTTAACATTATCGAAAAGTGGCATGCCAAACAGAACAGTAAGTCTTCCTTCAAAAATTCATGGTTACAGCTACAGTTTTAGTATGTCCTCGCCTCCATTAATGTGCAGTCACGAATATATCTCATATACACTGTTGTGCTGATAAAAACATATCTATATTGACTTTTGTTCGACATTCTTCTAAATTGGAGATACTAAATTTACAAATATTTTTTCTGTAGTTTTGTTTAAGCTTGCCTAAGGGTTCCTGTTATCATGTGACATGTTGGATGAGTTTCAGGATTCAGTTTCCTGAATGCCAGAAATTCTATTGGAGGAATAATATTTTCTATGAGACAAACTAATGTTAGCATTATAACATTCTAATATCACATAGGATAAATTGTTGCATATTACATAGCGGGTTTCTCTTGTATAATCAAGGTGCACAGACATTTCTCATCTGTCTGATATATGTTGAAGTCCAAATTGAATCATTACTGTAAGGAGAAACAAATTAAGCTTAAAAATGCATATATATCATTATGTGCTGGATAGTTTTAGTAATTATTTAGTAGGAAAATGACTATTTTATCTCATATGTAGTTCTGCACTGGAAGTGAGATGCATAGGAGTCCTTTCATTTTTAACCTAAACGCGCAACTTTGACCTATGATTTCTTCTTTCATTATTATGATATTTCTCTCCACTTTGTTCAGGGGGCTAAGCCATAGTGCCTGAGTTTGTAGAAGCTTGCATTGTTTAAGACAAAACAAGTGGCTATGCAGTACTCCTGATAGTCCTTGGACATGTGAGGGAGATTATCTCTGGATTTCTGTTCTTCTCTCATCTGAAACTTCTCTATTGTATTATTTTGTGTGTTAGTGATGTACATCCTCTTCATCTGATTGAGCATATGATTCCTCAGAAATTTTGAGCATTAACTTGAAGAGGCACCATGAGTTCATGAAATGTAACTATCCTTTATTCAGCAATCCTACTAGATTCTAACTAATTCAAGGTGGAAGTGCTAAAGATAAAACATTTTTTAACAGTGACGCTTTCGGAATTTATTCTCGTGATATCTTCCTCTTATGCAGTTACTTTTCCCTCTTAAAACAACCTCCTGACCACGTTGAGCATCAGTCCTACTCACCCCTGTGATGACGGCACTCATGTTCTCATCTGATTCCAGTGAATCCACTTGCTATATTTGATCCGGTTAGACTCGACACCTGAATTGGGTCGGGTTTCTCCTAACGTACCCTGACAATTGGTATTAACAAGTTTGTGTCCGAGTTGAGAGACTGAAAGTTAGTAGTCCGAGTTTGAACATCGTAGTCATCAATACAATGGTCAAAATCTACTTTCGTCGCATACATTTGAACATCGAATTAATCGGGTGCTAGTAGTTATGGACATCGGTGAGGTTTCACTCATTGATCCAAAAAAAATATCGTTTCTAGATATCTTGTCGAAGGATTTTAACGGTTTACATTCTCAATAGTCGAAACTAAGTTGTGTTAAATTAAATATAAATATTAGTTATAGTATATTTATATGCATTAACCGTTTAAACAAAAGCTATTAGTCTTGTAGTAATTCAGTTTCAAGCGAGGAATATAAAGATTTTTAGATATCTAGTGGCTACTTAGATCACTCCTCATTTTATTATCTAACCAGCTAACCAATAGAATAAAAACAATTTTAACAAAAAATTCGCTATTTGAACACTTTCCAAGGTCATCCCATCGTAGATAGACTAGTATATGAAACGATAATTAAAAAATAAAGAAGTATATAAATTTTATATGGGGGAAACATATCTTAATACTAAAAGAGGCATTTTCCCATGCTATTTATTTATAAGAAAATTGGCAAGTAAATTACTTTTTGATAGTATTTGAGTAGTTGACATTTGTCAAGCTCCATACGTAACATCACATACAATTCCATATTTAACATCGTATATGAGAAATTAATAAGTATTGCTGCCGCTGTTCAAGAAAGGGAGGGGGATGCAAGGTGAAATGCATCTTCACACCCCTCGTCTCTATCTCCATTTCACCTCCACTTCGTCCTTGTCATAAATGTCAAAAGCAACTTTACATGTCATCAATAATAATAATAATATTATTATTATTATTATTATTATTATTATTATTATTATTATTATTATTATTATTATTATTATTATTATTATTATTATTATTATGCANAGCAACTTTACATGTCATCAATAATAATAATAATATTATTATTATTATTATTATTATTATTATTATTATTATTATTATTATTATTATTATTATTATTATTATTATTATTATTATTATGCATCCATTGACTAGTCTGCTTAAATGGTTCATGAGAAAAGACGATCTTCGGCTTGGTATGGTTGTGGTTTATTTCTTCATCTTCTAATCCAATGCATAGCCTTTGCAGAAGTCCACCACTTTATTTGGCAAAGATAAAAAACGTTCACCAAGGTAGCCTGAAATATAATAAGCGGCGAATCCACATATATTTCGGGAAGGAATCACGATCTCCCTCTAATTTTTCGATATATAAAATATATGTATACGTCTATACTAATAATTATAATTAATAAATAAAAATAAATATTAATAAATTATCAAAATTATCTAATTAGTATAATAAATAGATGGTTTTGATCAATATTTAGATATTAGAGTTCAAATTTTGACTCCTCTCATTTTTTTTAATTTATTATTATATATTTTGGCTCCTCCTAACTCTTTTCCTTGAGTTCGTCATTAGATATAATTAATATAGCTAAAATTTAATTCTATTGAATATAATAAAAAAATAAGATATATAATTCGAGATAATGTTAAATTAATTAAAATTATAATAAATTTGACATAATTTGTGTACAATATATTTTTAGCACCGCATAAATTTTAATGGCACAACTTTTGGGATATCGAAGCGACAACCGAACAAAATAATATTTGAAAGATTGTTGAGAGCAGCCTTTGGAGGTCAAATGCTTGAGCTCAAGACTACACAGCTACATATATTTATTATTTACGAGGTAATTCTCATAACTCAATAATGATAATCTTGGTTTATTTAGAATTTCGGTCATTTCTAAATCTTATTTAGGAGTGATCATAATTTAGGAAATGAGCATTTGGTAACTGTCATGATCTCATATTTGAAAAAAATAAATTAATATTTTCAAAATAAAATTTTATTTTTCTCTTACAAAATCATACAAGTTTTCTTTTCTTTTGTGCTTTCAATACAAAATATTTTCCGTAATTTTTTTAAATCTTATTTTCATAAAAAAATAAATCGATTCAACTCTTTTGAAATTCAAAGATGTAATGTCCCTAAATGCCCACTTGCAAAAAAATATTATTTTTTATCGACTTAAATTTTTAATATTATTATTAGCACATCAAAATTAACAATGTGGTTCGTATTAAAAATTAATATTTTCATCTATTAGACTTAAATATATAATCATTTCAAAGCATAGTCACCCAAGGCCTTTGGTACCATGGCCATCTAGCATAGGTTGGCTCCCCCTTTGCTCAAGGCACAATAGTCCTTTTTTATTTTTATGTATAATTTATTGTTATTAATGTTTATTACTTTATATTTTATTGTTTATAATTAATGTGGAGGAAAGAAAATTTTAAAGTGTGAATTGTGTCAATATTTAAAATCTTGAAGGGATAACCAGTTTCTCTTATTTAATGTCGAGTTCAAATTCCTCTGATTAAGAATAACATAAGAATTAAAATATAAACCAAAGTTATATATGAAAACTACATTGATCTTTTAGAGTTGCAGTCGACCAATGGAACAGCTATGTACATTAAGAATAACATAAGAATTAAAATTACTCTGAAACAACAGGAGTAAAATTAGTACTGAAAACTACAATGCAGAAACAAATGCTTGATTGGTACAAAAGGAGCACATCTCTTAGTGACAACAAACCAGTCTTTAATTAATCAGGTAGAAGGAATGCCACAAATTCTAAGAAACTTCATAATGCAAAAAGATGAATTTGTAATTCCTCAGTCAGATGGTTGATCAGATTAACAAACCTGACAGACACTGGTAATATGTATCTTCATCCTGATTGAAATGATATACATGAGTATGACACTGGCATGCTCCCGCTCTCATAGCTGCTGATTTTCTCTTTTCTGAAAAATTAGTGAGCAAATGGTCTATCCGTCTGTAAGATGCAAGTATGTATTATGTGAATCGGCTTACGAGAATGGTCTAATCCGCAGGTCGGTGTTTATCGGTATACAACATACTCAGCAAGAAAAATTGATAGCAGGATCTTCTAGTGGCATGCAGGCAGACCTTGTTGCTGAAAAAGTTCCAAATGGAATCAGACATGGTCAATTTGTTGTTCCTTGGAAATTTGAAGGAACCATGTTGGCTATAGCGACCGCTGGTTTATCTCCTCAGAGATCATAACTTCTGGCAATTGTTGAGGTCCTCGGTGCTGGTTTTATGCGTTTCTGGGACTCTGCTTCCAGTGGAATTGGTTTAACATTATCGGAAAGTGGCATGCCAAACAGAACAGTAAGTTTTCCTTCAAAAATTCATGGTTACAGCTACAGTTTTAGTATGTCCTCGCCTCCATTAATGTGCAGTCACGAATATATCTCATATACATTGTTGTGCTGATAAAAACATATCTACTTTGACTTTTGTTCGACATTCTTCTAAATTGGAGATTCTAACAACAATAACAAAGCCTTATCCCATTAGGTGGGGTCGGCTACATGGATCATACGACGCCATTGCGCTCGTTGATCTATGTTCACGAGATTCGACGAGGTTTTACGTTGGCTGTCGAGGCCTAACACAACCCTCCTCCTTTATCCGGGCTTGGGACCGGCTATAAACATAGGCGGAGTTAAATTGGAGATTCTAAATTTACAAATATTTTTTCTGTATATTTGTTAAGCTTGCCTAAGGGTTCCTGTTATCATGTGACATGTTGGATGAGTTTCAGGATTCAGTTTCCCGAATGCCAGAATTTCTATTGGAGGAATAATCTTTTCTATGAGGCAAACTAACGTTAGCATTGTAACATTCTAATCTCACATAGGATATATTGTTGCATATTACATAGTGGGTTTCTCTTGTAGAATCAAGGTGCACAGACCTTGTCATGTCTGTCTGATATATGTTGAAGTATAAATTGCATCATTACTGTAAGGAGAAACAAACTAAGCTTAATGAATGCATATATATCATTATCTGCTGGATAGCTTTAGTAATTATTTAGTACGAAAATGACTACTTTATCTCATTTGTAGTTCTGCACTGGAAGTGAGATGCATAGGAGTCCTTTCATTTTTAACCTAAACTCGCAACTTTGACCTATGATTTCTTCTTTCATTATTATGATATTTCTCTCCACTTTGTTCAGGGGGCTAAGCCATAGTGCCTGAGTTTGTAGAAGCTTGCATTGTTTAAGACAAAACAAGTGGCTATGCAGCTGATAGTCCTTGGACATGTGAGGGAGATTATCTCTGGATTTCTGTTCTTCTCTCATCTCAAACTTCTCTATTGTATTATTTTGTGTGTTAACTAAAATATTAATATTCATATAGTTACAGTATATTTATATGCATTAACCATTTCTTAAAAAAAATATTAGTCTTTTAGGGGTTGTTTGGTACGAAATTTAGAATAATAAAAATAAAGGTGAGATATTCTCGTGGGAGGAACAAAAGCGAGATATTTTTGTGATGTGTTTGTTTGATTATTTATTATCTCAATGAACAAAATTAAATAATGTTTGTATTATATATTAAAATACGAACAAAAAAATAATAAAATAATAATTTTAGCATTTGTATTATATATTTAATTTAATAATACTTTTGAATTTATTTAAATTATCGATTCTACTAACATAAAAGAAATAATCATAATATAATTCTATTTATTGAGTTAAATAGCTTTAATAATGATAAAAATATTCATGCTATAATGAATTTAATTTTATAAATTAATATGTTATTATTTATATACAATTATTCTTTATTTTTAAAATAAAATATCAGATACTAAATAGTTATGATATTATAGTAATTAAATAATACGTGCAAAGATTAATATTTCTCGGTATTTACTTTTCATAATATAAATATTACCTAATAATTATGATAATATATAATTAATTATATTTAATGTGTTGATATAAAAAGTATTGGTATTATTATATTCTATTATCATTTATATATAATATTATTATATCATTAATTATGTATTTAATAAGTTTAAAACAATTTAGTAAAGCAAAAAAAGGAACAACCAAGTGTTCTTACTATTAGCAAGAACACTTTAATCTTAGATTAAAAATAAATAAAAATATAATATTTTTGAGGTGTTTAATTAAAAAATAAGAATAAGAAGATTTATTCACTCGTTATTTTTGTACCAAATATGTTCTTAATAATTCAGTTTGAAGCAAGAAATATAAAGTTTTTTAGATATGGCTATTTAGAACACTCCTCATTTTATTATCTAACCTGCTATCCAATAGAATAAAAATCAATCTTAACAAAAAGTTTCTCTATTGGAACATTTTCCAATATCGTCGTAGACTAGTATATGAAAAGACAATTAAAAAATAAAAAAAATATATAAATTTTATATGGGGCATATTTTTTAATACAAAGAGAGGCATTTGCCCCTGCTATTTATTTACAAGGAAAATGAAAAGTAAATGAATTTCTGATAATATTTGGATAGTTGACATTTGTCAGGGTTTCATATGCAACATCACATACAATTTCATATTTTAATATCGGAATTGAAAAAGGGTCCCTCAAACTCGAGTAATAATTAATAAATTGTTGTTAAATTAACATCATGTATATTTGTGGAGAGAGAGAGAGAGAAATTAATAAATAAATGTTCCTGCCGCTGTCTAGAAAGGGAGGGAGTGCAGGTGCAATGCATCTTCATACCCCCTCATCTCTATCTCCATTCCACCTCCACTTCGTCCTTATCATTAATGCCAAAAGCAACTTTACATGCCATCAATTATTATTATTATTATTATTATTATTATTATTATTATTATTATTATTATTATTATTTATGCATCGATTGACCAGTCTGCTTAAATGGTTCGTGAGAAAAGACGATCTTCGGCTTGGTATGGTTGTGATTTAATTATCCATTTTCTCATCCAATCCAATTATTTTCACAATGTTATTATATTATATATATATATATAATTTAAATTTGCTGTTTCATTAGCCTCTTTCTTATAATATTGAAAGAAATTTGTGTCTGAATCACCGACGACGGCAGCCGAGCGTTCCCCTGCATTTCCACCTCTGTCGAGACTGCCGACATGTCTGGCGAGCCGGCGACGGGAAGAGCGATGGCGGTCGGGTTTCCAAAACTGCTTACGACAGCCGTCACCACCTCCGGTCTGAGGAGATGGAGGGGGAGACCCCGTACCTGCAGCCTTTTCACGTCCCATGGCCTGCCTTGCAGAAGTCTACGACTTCATTTGGCAAGGATCAAAAAGGTTCTCACGCACTTGTGTATCTCTGACTAAGAAATGAGAGAGTAAATAGTCTCGAATTCTAATTTTAAAATCATCGATCAAAAAATATTGTTTTTTTTATCTTGATTTTAAATTAATCAGATACTAGTAATCATGGACATCTCGACTCTCCAGCTAATATTAAAAAAAACGTTGATCAAAGTAGCTTGGGATAAAATTGAAATAGTTCTTCTGCGAATTTCAAATTTGATTCTATTGAATACAATATTAAATTAGACAGAATTATAATAAATTTAACATAATTTATTTATGATATAATTTTTAGCATTGTGTAGATTAAAAAATAGCGTAACTTTTTTATTGATTTTTAAAAAGGAGTGCATTACGAGGATTTTTTTGTAAAAGTCATTCATCTTAGTATTACTCTCACTCAAGCTAAGGTTAAATTTAAAGTTATGATGGGATCCGATGTAATAGTGCTAATATGATCGCACCTATAGCACAACTTTTTGAATACGAAGCGACAACCTAAAAAAAGAAAAACTGAAGAACATTTGAAAGACTGTTCAGAGCAGCCTTTGGAGGTCAAACGCTTGACCTCCAAACAGACCTCAAGATCATGATTGTCAAGATCGCGATCTTGATCGTAAGATCGTATAATTTTACGATTCTATGGAGGATCGCCGATCTCGATCTTAACTAAAGGATCGAATTCGTAGGATCGATAGGATCATAAGATCAAGATCGCAGGATCGGTAAGATTGTAAGATCCTACATATCCTATTATATTAGTTTAAATATTTTTTTCATTTCTTTTCATACTTTTTTCTAAAAAAAATAAATGATATAATGATAATATATTTCATTGTATTTATAAAAAAAAATTTTTAAAGCATAAAAAGTGGAAAATAATAAATCATAAACTTATTTAAAGAAACACTAAATAAAATTGGATATATATATATATATATATATATATATATATTAATAGGCACATATATCTAATATATATATATATATATATATTACATTATATTTATAGAACTTTATTTTCTAGCATATAAAGTTTTTAAAGCGATAAAAAATATATAAAAATATTAATATATATTTAACGAATTATTAAATATATGTATATTTTAATACATATTTATTTTAAAAATATTTTTTACTTATAGATAAGATCTTAGGATCCTCGATTCGATCTAATGATTTTCGATCTTATCACCCTCTCCGAATCTTAGGTAAGATCCTGATCTTGACAACCTTGCTCAAGACTACACAACTACATATATTTATTATTTACGAGGTAATTCTCATAACTCAACAATGATCATCTTGATTTCTTTAGAATTTCAGCCATTTTTAAATCTTATTTAGAAGTGGTCATAGTTTAGGAAATGAGCATTTGATAACGGTCATATTTTCATATTTAAATTAATCTTTTCAATATAAAATTTTATTTTCCTCTTACAAAAGCATACAACTTTTTTTTCTTTCGTGCTTTTAAGACATACACCAAATATGGAAAGAAAATGCTTTCATTATTTTTTTTAAAAAAATTGTTTTCGTCAAAAAAAAAAAAAAACAAACCGATTTAACTCTTTTGAAATTGGAACGCCGAGGAGAGAAAATGCAATGCCCCTAAGTGCCTGCCCCGCCAGCATATCAAAGCATGGCCAGGCAAGGCCTTTGGCACCATGGCCGTCTAGCATGGGTAAGGCACAATAGTCTTTTTTTTTGTTTTATGTATAATTTGTTGTTAATAATGTTTATTACTTTATATTTTATTATTTATAATTAATGTGAAGGAATGGAAATTTTGAAGTGTGAATTGTGTCAATATTTACATTCATTGTATATTTATTGCATAATGTTAAAGGTAACGTGATAACCAGTTCCTGTTATTTAAGGTCGAGTTCAAATCCCTCTAATTATAGAATATATTTTTTTTCAAAAAATTTATGAACGGAGTGCAACCAAAAAAAGATTGGACAATGTAAATTTTAATTTGATATATGTATCTTCTTTTTTTCCTAAGTGAATTAATATCGAGGCATTGCTCATATTATCCTTTTTCGGTTTTAAACTCATTGACATCTAACCAACGAAGATTAAGGTGGAATAGTAAAGAACTCTTCGTCTCAAGTTCGAGTTCTCTAGATGTAAAAAAATTTCGATAGGAACCTCACACATCATATGAATGTTCGACCTGGGGCGACACCGATTAGTCGGGTGTTGATAGCTTCAGATATCACAGAGCAATCAGGAAAAAAACTCATTGACATCTAGTGACATTAATATTTGATAAGTGAAAAACTTTTTTTTGATCATAATTCTAAAAATCAAACTCAAATTTATTATCTTTTTATCATTCTTTGAGACAACTTTCCTAATCAACGAAGATATGCATGGAATCTTTTCTTGCAACCATATAGCACCAAAGTTCCTTTTTTTATGTTTTCTTCATACTAGCACATAAATGAAAAGGGCTGACAGCTACCTAAAACAACTATTCTCCTTTTTGCCCATAATTGTATCTGTCAAAGTGTAGCCTCTAGAAGCCTCCCTCCACCATGTCCATAACTTATGGTGCCAAAAAGTCCATCTAAAGGGTTTTCTCTGCAAGGGATGGTGAAAGGAGCTTCTTTGTTCCATATGGAATGGAAAGAAACCTACACAAAAACCATCTCATAATTCTATCTATTTCTCCTCCTTCCATTTGTTCATCATATCATATATCATACCTTTGCGTGAACACAAAGCTCCCACAGATCACACCAACTTGACCAATTGCAGGTATCTTATCTTTGCGTGCAGGAAAAGCTATTTTTGAACCTTTTTGTTCCAAAAAAAAAAAATCGACTGACATATATAATTAGCAAGTTAGTACTCCGGATTAAGAGATCGAGAGTCGATAGTCTCGAATTTAAGCCTTGAAATAATCAATTTGACAAGAGAAATATCATTTTACTTTTTTGCTCGACTTCGAATTAATCAAATATTAATAATATCCAAAAAACATAAAATTATTTTTAAGAGTTTGATTAAATTTTATACTTTTTAGAGAAAAACGAGCCTGAAAAAAAATTAGGATCTAAACATATAAATGTTCTCGTCCTCTTTTATTTTCTTTTCGTATTGTTAATATAAAAGTTCTCTACTATAACATCATATTTTTATATCATATGAGCTCGTACTTGATGTACTTAAACAACACTAGATCTGTTGAGATTATAATATTCTTATGATAAACTTTATTTTGTTATTTGATCTTTAAAAGTATTGGTATACCAAAGTCTGTCTAAAAAGTCATTCAAAAAAAATCGATAAGTTTGTTATTTTCTTTTTTTTAATACTTTTCTAGACTTGAAAAGATATCTGAAAAAAGAATATGGATGCTTTTTTTAAGTAAGCACCCAATTTAAAATATTTTCACCAAAGAGAAAAGCTTAAAAGATTCCATGGATATTTCATAATTTTTACTATTTTCTACCTTTTTATTTCTTAATTCAGAGGCGAATTTTTCAATCAATTAGAGAAAATATATGATGTGAAATTCTAATAAATAACAAATTAAACAAAACTATTGTGGAGAATAAAAGGTGCCTAATGAAAATAGTGCTAAAGTTGGGGACACTATAAACTATCCAGATATTTTACTTCAAAAAATAATATGCTTTTTTGTGTTTATTTGATAGAAAAAATAAGACAGTGGATTTCTTAAAAAGTGACTTTAGTTTTCTGGATTTTAGAGATAATTTTAAAATTAAAAATGTAAACAATTGGAACATGAAATAAGAAGATTATGAAGAAATATCATCTTCTCAAAGTTTGAATATTACTTTTCTGTCAACCAAAAAAAAATCTTATGATATATCTTCTTTTGAGTTTACTAAACAATGTAAAACAAAAAAAAATATCTATGATACTTTATGAAGAAAAGATACTTCAGATTTCTTAATCTTCAGATTTTTGAGCTAAGTCAAATGTGTGAGCTGTTGGGAGTATGTTCTTGGACAGCTTCAACTCTCCTGTGCATCTAATAGAGTAATATCAAGTAGAACACCCATCATCATTGTTCCTTGTCCCATGTCTCCTATTCCATCTCCAAAGACACAAAATCTAAGTCATTTGCAATAAATTATTTTATAATTCCGAGTGCATATAAAAAGTTTAAATTCACATATTTTTCAATGATGATAATTTAGACTCAAAACTTTTAGTTCTCTCATGTCTCAATCGAATTCTAAAATCATAATGAATTATTAATCATATTCCATCTTCAATAGAAAAGATGAACGGTTTCAAGCCAACTTGCTTTACTTATAAATACTTGTCCTTCTTTTCGGATTCATTGATGCAATTCCATCATCACTATTTGCATAGCTCTAGAACACCTCCACCTTTCATTTCTCTATGCCCATACTTTTATGTCTCCATCTATTCTTCAAAATAAGAGACCTCATATGTCCCATTTGGTTGCATTCCACTTATTCCAAAATATTTTTTTATTTAATTCATTACTTAATCCAATGATCTTAATCTATCAAAAATAAATTTATTCTTGTCTCAAATAAGATTATTGTGATCTTTGCTTTTTCTTTATTGCTGCAAGGGAGTCCATAAAATTGTGTTTAATTGAAAAATGAAAAATAAAATCTTAATTTTAATCTTATTTCTCAATCAAGTAGGGCCATAACAAATTAATAACCCTCCAATGATGGGGACATAGGAATGCCAGATCTTACTCTTCACCCATTATAATGTCATCTTTTTTATCTATTGAGTCATTGGCTTGAAGAGATTATACATTTATTGAAAGCAAAAGTCAATTGGTCATCGTTTAATATTAATTATAAATTTCGACAAACATAAACTAAAATAGAATCATTAAAAAAGATGTGTTTTTGTAATTATAACATTTTTTTAAATGAACTTTTTTTTTCTTTCTCAAAGACAGCATCCAAGAGGAAAATCTCATCATCCATGCCAAATGTATCAAATGACAGTCACTATATTACAATGTTTGTTGCTGACCTTTTGCTTGCTTTTCATAATTCATGCCAAATATGGCTAACTCACTTTAGTACTTGATCTTTGCCTAGACGGAAGTCTTTTCATTTTCCAATCAAATAATATTATTCAACCAAATTTTATTAAGTTACTGTTAAAATAATTATGACGATTTTTATCTTATTTTCTTTATTTATACTGTATCACGTATTTATTTGTATATCTTCACAAAGTTAATAATGTAACATGTGTAATAGGAATAATTATATTTATAGTATATAAATAAGCTAATATGCTATATATATATATATATATATATATATATATTTCGAGTACATGATGCTATAGTAAAAAAATGTGTTGTTCCATAACATGCATACGACAATTTGTATAGGACGAAAGGAGACGCATTTTATAATACCCATATGTGCTCCCTAATCTATAAACGTTCGGTAGTTAGTTAATGACATTTTTGTATAGGGAGGTTAAAAAGAATTAAAGTCTATTTTATTTTTTAGTCGGAATTATATTTTTTATGATAAGTATTTTATTTTATAAGAAGAATTATTTTTATTACTCTATCAAACTATCATGAAATTTCAAATCTACTTATAAGGATGATTTCGGAACTATCGCATACGCAAGCGAGATTGCCGAGGGAGAGAGAGATCGGAGGGAGAGCAAAGAGAACGAGAGAGAGAGGAGAGATAGAGAGAGGGGAGAGAGAAAAAATGATGAGAGTGATTTTTTTTTAATTTGAAGAGTAAAATAATAATTAAAATAATTTGAATAAATTTAATAAGATGAAACCGTTTAAAAAAAATTTAAATCTATCTCTATCCGATTTTATTATTTACAGGTATGTTTAAAATTTTGCGATATTTCGAGTGAGAAAATAAAAATAATCCTTATGAGAATTACTATATAGTACTATTTGGAAAAAAAATATATTATATTATAAAAATGTATATGTAAATACTCTAGGACTATATTATTCTCCTCTTTATTATTTTTTCCTCAATAATATTTTTTCGGCTGTTCAAGAATATAATTTAATTAATAGTGACCTCATGATTTTGAAATGTCTCTCTCGTAACATTGTAAGATACATTATTTTTCATCACATATTTATTAATGAAAATAGAAATATCTAGTGAAATTGGTGAAACCCAGAGAAAAAAAATACTTAAAGCCGAATTTTTTTAAATTTTTTTGGACAAATTTTAATTCTTTTTTAGAAGTATATGCAAAGAAATAGTACCTAAATCCGTAAATTGCTCAATGTAAGGGTCCATTCTGCCAACTACCAATTCCATAAGACGACCACGACGACAACAGCCACGAACTCTCACGTCCTCCATTCTCTCTCTCTCTCTCTCTCTCTCTCTCTCTCTGGATGGACGACGCGGCCGTCACCGATGCCAAGCGCCGCCGCCTCTCCGGCAGCTCCTTTCGGCGGAGCCGCCACACCAATGAAGACGGCGACATAGTGATGGACGCAGAAGAAGGAGACCAGGAGCAGCCGCTGCTACCGGGACTGCCCGACCACCTCGCGCAGCTCTGCCTCTGCCGTCTTCCCCCTGCCCTCCTCTTCTCCACCTGCCGTTCATGGCGTCGCCTCCTCTACGCCCCAACCTTCCCGCCCTTCCTCTCCCTCTATGCGCTCCTCTCTTCATCCTCTTCCGACGACGAGCCTGTCGCCTTCTTCACCTTCGACCCTGTCTCGGCCAAGTGGTCTCCGCTGCCGCCTCCGCCGCCGGAGCTCCCGCTGCGGGGCCTCCTCCTCCGCCATCCTTCCTTCATCGCCCGCAGCCTCCCGGTGCAGTCCGTCGCCGCGGCCGGGCACCTTGTCGTGCTCTCCGCCACCGCCCATCACCTCCGCCCGGCCCTTCCTCGCCCTTTAGCATTCCATCCAGCCTCCGCCAATTGGCGCCTCGCCCCGCCCCTGCACGCCCCCCGGCGCTGGTGCGTCGCGGGATCCGCTGCCGGCGCGGTTTACGTCTTCTCCGGGGTCAGCGCGGATTACAACTCAGAAGTGTCGCACTCAGCCGAGCGCTGGGATCCCACGGGCGCCGTCTGGGAGCGGCTGGCGCCTCTGGGGAACGGGCGGTTCAGCAGGGAGGCGGCGGAAGCGGTGGCTTCGAGGGGGAAGCTGTGCGCGGTGAACGTGAGGGGACGGGCGTTGAAGGAAGGGGCAGTCTACGACGTGCGTTTGGACCGGTGGGAGGAGATGCCGGCCGGAATGCTGTCAGGATGGACCGGACCCGCAGCGTCGACGGAGGAGGATGTGGAAGGCACCATATATGTCGTGGGCGAAGGGAGCGGCGTCCTTACGGCGTACGACTGGAAGGAGGACAGGTGGAACGAGGTGGCGGAGTCAGAGCGGCTCAAGGGGGCGTCGCAGATGGCCGCGGGGGGAGGGAGGGTGTGCGCGGTGTGCGCCGGCGGATCCGAGGTGGTAGTCGTGGATGTCGGCAGCGGAGCAGCGGCGACGCCGGCGAGGGGGACGGCGAGAAGAAGGATATGGACAGTTGAAGCGCCGGAAGGGAAGCGAGTGCTTGCTGTCCACGTGCTGCCAAGGATGAGCAGCGAATCTGGATCGTAATCTCGCGTTCCCCTGCTAAACGACAAAAAAGCTCTTTTTCGTGTTGTTTTGTTTAATTACTAATAAGTTCTTTTTCGTATTGTTTTATTTAATAGTAATAATAAAGATTTAATGGAGGCGTAGAGTGCAACCTTTATTTCCAACCACATAAAGATAGGACACATTTACATCTCCATTAATTTTTTTTAAATAATAATAATAATAATAATAATAATAATAATAATAATAATAATAATAATAAGCAGAGGGCAGAGAGTTCACTTCTAATGCTCTGTTTAATTTGTTTGTGTTTATTGACATGCAAAAATGAGAGGTTTGTGCTCAAAGAAAATTATAGCACCCTTCATTCCGGATTGATTGTAGCACCGCACAAGTTTGTGTTCAAGGAAAATTATTTCTCAAATAAATTCAAAGATATTTCTCACCAAATCTGATTATTATAAACTAAGTTAAACTATTGATTTTTTTAATTAATGTGTCAAATAGCGTTTGTTAGAAAACAAAAAAATTCCTGAGGAAATATTTCATTCGGATTTTTATTTTTGTTCTCGATACAAGATGAAATATAGAGTATTTTCCTACAACTGACAGACAGCCAAAGACCAAATAAGTAGCGACAAGACAACCAACGTCAAACAATATGTAAAAGGCCCACTGTTATTGGCTTGTATACACGCAGCACAACTGATAAAAAGTCGTGGTTACCTAATACACAGTATGAACCCACCAGTAATGTCGAGCACGCACACACGATGAAAACACCAAGCCATCATTTTTACCTTCTTTGTCAAGTATTTCGTAGAAAATGGATCAAGTAACAGGTTTCATGTTACGACGCATGCAAAGCTTAGCTCTCGGAGCTGTAAGAAGTTTCACTACTGGAGAGGCGTTCTTGCATGTGCTTGATCTCATAAGCCCATTCAAGTCCGGGGCAGTAATGAAGCGGGGGATTGAACCTGTTGTCATTAATGTCCGGCGGCATGAATGCACCGTTCTCGATGAGGAACTGAACGGCTTTCTTATTTCTTTCCTTAGCAGCAATGTGGAGAGGAGTCCCTGATTCATCAAACGATCAGCCACATGAGACATGCATAATAGGAGGTTAGGGACACACTTGTAAAGATGCAATGATATCAGATAATTAATGACAGGCATGTAGCGGATGCAATTTGCAGAAAGAAGACTCCCACATAGTCAATCGATCTAAATATTTAATCATGCCTAACAATTGGAAAGATCGGAGATAAAAATATACTTACCAATAGGACTGGAATAAGACTAACAATTGAAAAGATTGGAGATAAAAATTTATTTACCAACAGAAGGACTGAAATATGACTAACAATTGAAAAGATGGAGATAAAAATCCATTTGCCAACAAAAGGACTGAAATAAGAACAAAGCAACAGAATGATCATAAATCGGACCCAAGCAATCATCAAAGTGGTAGATATATGAAAAAGACAAGGACATATATGAAAAAGACAAGGACCCCAATTAGCTTAACAGCAAAATTGAAGAAATATCCAATTTGTATCACATGTATCATCAACTATATTTCTGTTAAATCCAGATTGTGCTAATGTAAGTCGTCTGAACAAAAGTATAACTTACAGCCACAAGCCCCCTTTGTCCTAGCATCAATATTTGCACCTCTCTCAAGTAGTTCATCCATCACCCTGAGATGTCCACCTTGAGCTGCGAGATGGAGCGGAGTTGCACCTAGCGCTTTGGGTCCCAATGCAGGCACATTCACATCGATCCCCTCATTCAAAAGTCGCCTCACCTGCAAACATAATTATCATCCACCCGAAGAAACATTACCAAAATAGTTTTTCCCAAGCGAGATGGAGCTTCATAATAACGAAAAGAAAAAAAATAAAAAGGAAAAGGCATAATTCAATAAAGAGCACATCAGAAAATTATGATACATATAAGGGCGGTGCACCCATGACACAAAGAATATGAAAGAGAAAGAACTACAAAAAGATAAGGATCCTAAGAGATACAAGAAATGCTGTAGCTCAAAGTTGAAATAGTAAACAAAGACTCCATTAAATAGAGAGATAAATAGAATTGTCTCAACTCTAGCATATGCATAAATGTTTCTATATACATAGCATATGCAATTTCAATTGCAGTGAGTAGTAATATTTCATAGTCATAATTTCATAATGTCATTGTATCATACACATAACAAGTCATTCAAGCATCAAACTCCGTGGAAAACCTTTGACATTAGTTGACAATTTTATGCCATTTTAATCATACTACCTGAGAATTGATAACATGGAGTGCAAGCACAACCTCTTGAGTGAATGGCACAATAACGTCAGTAGAAAATGGTAATATGAAACAGTAATTATGTTTCAGAAATATCATGAAGTAGAAAATAACTCAGTACTTCCAGAACAAGTTATCTCAAACTTCTCTTAGGAGCTGAATACACATTGAAGTTGGGCGACATAAGAAAAGTAATGCAAGTTCTATCCTTAACAGCAATAACACTAGAAACAACAAATTTTGAACAGGTGTTTAGCCAAGAATTATAAAGAAAGTATAAGAGCGCATGAAAAGGAAACGAGTAGAATGGAGTAACATATACTATCGAACTATGAATACTTTGAAAAAACAAAACAAGCAACTTGAACAACGAATATAAACAATTTAAAAGAAGGAGAAGAAAAAAGAAGGGAAGGGGGAAATCAACCTCCTTGAGGTCACCCTTCCTGGCACCGACGTGAAGCAACGTCCAGCCTCTATCATCTCTCTCCTTCGACTTGCGAGTAAAGCTTCGCTTTCTCGACAACTGGCTCCCAGGAAGCGCATGCTCTTCAAGTCCCATGTCCTTCGTCCAGCACAAGAAACCAAAGGCACCAAACCGAGCCAAAGCAATCGATTTATCCAGAAACGATCCCAAATCCGACGCCCCAAAATAAGAAAAAAAAAAAAATCTTTTCCGCTAATAGAAGAATGATACCAGAGCTCCAAGAGATTTGTTCACAAGAAAAGATTCAATCAAAGAGCAAGATCGAGAGTTTTACATAATACTTATGCGATTCGGAATATGACAGACTACGAAATCGAAAAGGATTCGAAGATTTAGCGGAGAGCGGAGTGATTCCCCATGCAGACGGGCGCGAAGGGATTCAATCCGGGGCCGAGTACGCGGCGGTTGCCGAGCGCCGAGATCGGAGCAGCGAGCGGGAGAGGAGGGACGAGAACCATGTCGATCGAACTGGGATTTGGGGAAGAACTCGATCGACTCTGCTCCGGGAGAGGGATCAAATAAAGGGGGCGTCGGAAGCGATTGCGAGGGATTTGGGGGAGAACATAGAGCCTGCAAACAAATTTGGGGAAGAAACTTTGGGGAAAACCCTAGAAATCGTCTCTCTCTCTCACGTACTCTTTAGCCGCCGAGGGGTTGCGCCGTCGGATTTGATCATTTTGGACCTCACGTTACTATAATAAAGCATTTAAGCCGTAAGAAATCGAACTCTACAGATGAACATGGGCTTTTATGGGCCATATGGGCCGAACACTTTTTTTGAAATATTTGTGGACAAAGGATCAAATTCTCCTTTTCATTTAAATTAATAAAAAATTGTTAATAGTATTTGGAATACTATGATTTAATTATATATAAAAAAGAAAATTACATCAAAAAGCCGCAACCCTATGCTTGTTGCCATATATTTTTGTTGGATAATAAGTTGATAAATCTTCAATTTTCATATTTTTGTCACATCTAGCTTAAACTTTATTTATTGAATAAAAAACCAAATTTTAATATTTTCTTATATCTAACTCATAATATTTTTTAATGATAATCACTAAGTTAACGTGAAAGAGATTGTGTATTACACTTATGTGTTGCACAATGTAGCACACAAATTATCTTATCAAAATTTATCCACTTTGATATTATTTTTTATTAATTTTAATACGTATTTTTATATCTGAGAGTGTTTCGATCTTTATTTTTTATTTAAAATATTATATTTTTTATTTTTATTTATAGCAACCGTTGAATGAATAGATAATAAAATAAAAATAATGACTCAATTTTTAAACGACACATGATATTCAACAACGACTAACACATTAAATAAAAAATATTTAATATTTAAATATTAATTTTGTGTGCTACACATTGTGTTACGCATAAGTGCACAACGTATTCATTTTTTCTTAAGTTAAATATGATAAACTTATATGGATAAGAAAATATATATATATTATTTCTATATAAAAATAAATATGTAATTGTTGCACAGCATCACACTAAAATATGGTGGGATAGGGCAAACAATGGCTCAGAGCTCTGATATCCCAGCGGCTGTGGCATTTTTTTCCTAAACTTAGCACATTATTAATTAATAAAATTATAAATCTATATCAACAATCAGTATTTTATATTATTTATTGAACAACTGCGTTTTGTAGCATTATAATTAATATTAATTATTTTGTATATCTCACATAAAAGATACAAAATTATACTTTTTTCTATTCCTTTGATATTTTAGGTATAAATACTATATATATATGTTGTCATTAATGTCCGGCGGCATGAATGCACCGTTCTCGATGAGGAACTGAACGGCTTTCTTATTTCTTTCCTTAGCAGCAATGTGGAGAGGAGTCCCT
>LTAE01011768.1:0-14798 GCA_001647135.1 Pontederia paniculata | reverse complement strand
TAAAGCATGCCTCGCCCAACATTATTGTCAAAACCTTATCTTAACTCATTCAGCATTATAAAACGATTGATTCTATTACCACTTAGAAATATATTATTGTCACTTCATTGTTTAGTAAATAGCAAAAATGTCGAGCGACAATGGAGACACTTATAAATAGTCTATAAAATGTGAGTAATATTTATATAATTTTATCTAATTAGTTGCTCACTCAGTTCCTTCCAATTCGTCTATTTCGGTTTTATCTTTGTGAAATCTTTTCGGGGCTTGGTAATATATATGACATAGTACTCGACCTCGATCCCAATAATTTTAGGAATATAATTCTCTTTGGAGTCTAGTTTTCAGAAGATTTAAGTTTAAATAAGATGGAGCTATGGATCCTTTGTGGTTCCTATTTGTTTTAAGGAACCATACTTGTTTTGTTTTTTTTCCAACCATAACCTTTTTTTTTCTTTTACCACAACCACCACTTTCTCTCCTTGTTTTCTGTTTTTTTACTTTTGATTTAAATTTAACATAATATTACATAATTTATATTTCAGTTAAACTAACCAATTGTATAATTATAAAAAATTTCAATTACCTCACTATTCTTTTTATATTCTTAAATTAGTTTACCTCACTATAGTTATTGTATTACTTTGAAATTATTTAGTGTATTACGATTTTTTTTAAAAATTTTATTATGTTATCAAAATTAATTATCAGATTTTTTAATGTTGTTAAATTTTTTTATCTTTATTAAAAAAAGATATTTTATCTTGGTTCAAAATTTCAAACACCATTAAAATTTGTCTATCAAATCTTTTAATTCTCAGTTGATTAGGATCGAATCCAAGTTTTAGTTGTCAACGAGAGAGCCCAAAGGGGCGCAGGCGGAAGAGAGAGAGAAGTTTTAATGGCAACGTCGTCCGTCTCCACGATTTGGGATGAAATCGATCGCGCTGAGAGGTTGGAGAATTGTGAATTTTTCCCACTCTTGCTTCATATTATTATTGCAATCTATCTCTGGACTGTAGAATTTACCAGTTCTCTTTTCTGTTGAAGAGCTCATCAAATTTAGGTTTCCGTTATTCGTCTTAGAACTTTTAGTTTGTCGAGGATGCAATATTTATTGTTGAATGATTATTAGGAATGTTTTCTTCGTCAAATTGGAATCTTTTCTCAGTGAATTCGAAGTATGTAGCATGGAAATTCTTGTTCTTTTAAATATATTTGGTGTAGATATCAGATTATCTAGACTTCCAGATTTGCAGGCTTAGTTAATTCCGCGTGCTTCTTCGATGCGATGCTGGATAAGGCTGTAGATATATTCTTATACGATCGAAACCATATTTCTTTGTACAGTCTTGTATAAGTTCAAAGTTCTTAACCAGCAATTGATTGGTTCGACTGGATAAAAAGAGTTGAATCATGGGTTGAGGGAGACCTCTAACCGCCTTGTTTTTTATTTTATGTTTTTAATTTTTTTTGAGAGGGCAAAGGATGAGTGCAGGTGCACTCACTCATCCGACTTTATTTATATCCATTAAAATTTACAATAAAATGTCACAGATTACAATTCAAGATATCGCCCACTCCTTCAGCAAACTTCTAGTGGTTGATGTAATATTTTCAATGTAGTACCATTCTCCACGAAAGATACATCCTTTTTTGTGACATCAAATCAACCGTAAGAAAGCCAGAGGTCAACTCGCCAGTCTCTCAATAGCAACAAGTGTATTGTGCTCCTCTGCCATGCCTTAGCCAAAATGCTGTCGAAGAAGTGACATCTACTCACAGACACTCAGTTTCTTGCCAATGATCTTAGGATTGTGAAACAATTTGCCCCAACCTCAGCCTTTTATTTTAAGTTCTGAAGTATCTGGGTTCGAAAACTTGCATGCTTGAAGGCCAAAGAAAAGATTCTCAGTTCAAAGTCTTTTATGTGCAGGTTTATTCCCATTAATTGTTCTTTTAGAATGAAAAGGATGTCTACCAGTTTTGTAGACATCCTGTTTCATTCATTTGGTGTTATAGAAATACAGCAGCTGCTCCCATTAATTGTGGTTATTCATTGGTTGTGGGGATTATGGAAAAATGGTTGGCTGTTATGTGCTGAGGGTGTTGCCTTCTGTCAGGAATAAAGAAGAGTAGAAGAAGATAAAGAAATCCCAAATAAATGAGGTTGGTTCTAAGACTCAAGTATTGATGTCACTGATATATCCTAGAATATATTTTTTCGTTTATCAAGAAAGTAGAACTTGGAACTGCCTGAGTTGCAGTTTCCTTTGTACTGGATGAGAAGGAGCTTGAATTTTTAGATCCTAGAATACAGATAGCACAGAAGAGAAGTTTGCTTGCAGTATAAGGAATTTTACCTGCTTGAGAGTATCATTCCAGTAACGCAATCTTAAATGGAAAACGAGTAAAGCATATTAGCGGGTTTGCAATCTATTTGGACTTTGAAATTTGCGATTTCTGCAATGAGATTGTCAACTTCTAACGGTTTATGCGTTGCAGTCCTCTGGTTGAAGGCTATTCATCAGCCATCATCATGATCTGGTTTTGGGCAAAGTTTTTTCTTTCTATGCTAGTTTTCTTTATGACAAGTTTTTTTCTTTAAGTTTTACATAATTGTAGTCTCTCATGGACGCATGAATCTAACTAGGTTAGGAATGTTCTTTTCTTTAATAATGTTTTATCATACGTATCTTTATGAGTTGTTTTGGTTCAGATATCTAGTGTGTTGCATGTTTGAGGAGGCTTCATCTCTTGCTTCTTCAATTATTCAGCAACTTCATAGTACTCTCTTGGCAGACGTGATAGATGATACTCAATGGGCTGAGCTGACAACATCAGCTGCTATGGTTTACATACAGTCAACGAAGGAGCTGGGAAGGTTTGCAACTTTTTCTCTTCAAGTAATTTCTGCTCGAATTGACTTTTTTCTGCAGTTCATGAACCTGCTTACAAAATATGGGAATATTATCTGTCAAGAAAAAAGGGAATAGTAAATATCACTAATCTTCTCTAGATTAATTCGTGCAAACACACTTAACCATATCTAGGCTAGTTTTGCACAAATCATGGAAAGAATATCATTAATAAAGCACTTAAAATATGCCCTTAAAAATCACTTGAAATAGTTCCATTGAAAGGTTTGTGAAGGATACATCCGCATTTAGTTTAATTTCTTTTATCCTGTCTATATGTGATTTCATATTAACTAATATTTTTTGCTTAGGTTTTACGTAGCTTAGCTTGCTTACGAAGTATTATTATTCATCTATAAATTCTTCATGAGAATTTCAGGACAAAGGATTTGTTCATTGAGCTGAAAGTTCTGTTTGGTTCAGTGGCAACTATACCTGCGCAAGTGTTCCTAACAGGGTATGGAATTTTCTGCATTCATATGAAGGAAGCATTATAATAATTTATGTCAAGAGTTATCAGGAATGTACTAGTTCCTTTTTGAGGAAGCATATGTTTCCTTAAGCTTTTCATGTCTCTTATGCTTACTGTCTTAATTGGAGCTCAGATGTTCTTTTCTGTAGAGTATGCTTGCAGTTATCAGACAAATCTTCAAAAGATATTAGAGCAATCTTGGAGGAGTTCCTTGGAAGATGGAAATACATTGAGAACACTTATGTAATGGAAGCAGGACCTGAGAACTTGTCTAACCAAGGCAGAAGACGATATAATATCAGTGCTGAAAACTATATAGAAGTTGTTGAACTTTATACCATAGCTTTCCTTGGGACAGTATTGCGTGATCCATATCTTGCTATCTCTTGGGCAGAGAAAGCTTCAATGCCTGAGGAAAACCGTGAGGTACCGTAACACGACCATTCCTTGTCATGGCTTTCATATCCCCTTCTACTAGCTCATTTCCTTCATTTTCCGTGTTTTCTTTCTAATCATAGGTCCTCTTTACATGCCCTTTAAAAAAAAAACTGTTAGCATGGATATTCCTGATAGTTTCACCTTTAGACTTGTTTACCGATTCTTATTGAAATCGTCTTAGCATGAAGAATAGTTTCACCTTTAAACTTGGCTACAGCCAAAGAAGAAAAGTTGGATTTTCAGTGTATAATGAGGATAAACAACATTTAACTCATTGACTTGTGTCTTCTTTCATTCCACTCGATGAGGATGCTCAAATTATCATCCAATATGAATATTTCTTTCTTGCCCTTTAAAAAAAACCTTTCTTTCATGAAGATTTTTTTAAAGAATCTTACTAAAATTTGCATTTGCAATCTTATCGCCTTTTGTAGATCATATTGAGGAGATTGCGGTCGCTACCATATGCAATAAATTCTAGCTCATCTATGGGGAAGAAAGTAGAGCTAAAACCTGGGCAATCTCATAGTTTCACCAAGGGTTCTATCCCCTCTGATCATCATGATAAGATGGTAAACTCACAGGTCCAATCAGATGGAGATGTATTGCAGGCAAACCATTTGAAGTTAGTCCATTCCAAAATCCTGCGCATGTCAAATCGGATTGAACCCTGCCTCCGGTGGTTCCGCACAATACATTTGAGTTTTGGCAACTTTCAGTTGATTCTCTCTCATGGGAAACTAGTGGTCTTGGGTTCATTGGTGGTTCTCATGTACTACATTCTACGGAAGAAAGGTGCAATCTTGAAGCAGTAAGCCATCCCTCCCCTCCACCCACCCACAGAATAAAATGTGATATAGTTAAATTTAACAGTTGCTTTCATTAACTAGGAGAGGCCAAATACATATTATTATTTTTTTAGTAATAAATCCATATTAAAAGATAAAAAGATGTACATGATATATATATTATTAAACATAGGGTGGTCAGCTGGGGTTTCCTTCACTAATTATAACCTAAACCTTGTTTGTTTCTCACTTTTCTGTAGTCTTTTTTTTTTGTTTGCTTTTTATGGCAAAGTTACTTGGACTAAATTAGGTAATCAGTTTATTGGATGCAAATACTATAATCTCTTGTATCTGCCACTAGTAACATCACCTTGCTTCACCAGTGATCCAATATTGATGTTCAAACTTCTTAATATGTATGATGCATGAAATGTCATCCCATTGGTAGATTTTGACATTTGTACTTTTAATGCAAAACTGCAGGTTAGCAGTTAGACGAGCCTCATCCATAAAGCAGATTTTGGTTGATGCTTGGCAACTTGCCTTTTCATTCCAGGTGAATCCTTTGGCTGCGGTTCAACATGTGCCATCAGCTCCACATTGAAGTGGAGCAATACTGATGTTTCAGCAACTATTTGATATTCCAAAATAATGTTGCATATGTATACAAGTAGAGATCTTGAGATTAAGAGCAAAGATCATACCTGGTAGAACGGCATAGCCTTCAAGAGGTTTGCTGTCAGAATTTTCAGTCTTGTATTGAACAAAAATATTAAGGCGATTGTAGTTCATGTGGACTCTTGTGCAAGTAGTGGAACTAATCATTTTCCAATTACAAAGGAGATTCATGATTACAGTACAAGAAATGACTTCTTCATTTATGAGTCAAGAGGTATGTCATTGTATCCTTCTTTTATTCTTCGATTGGAGCTAGTCTACGCATCTGCATTTTACAGAAATCCACCTCTTTGGATGCTGTAATACCAACTCCGCTATATAAAGAAAAGCACACTTCTTTGAAGCCATTTGAAGACACCGCAGTTTTAAAGTAAGCGAAATGAAAAGCCAGTTTAAGACTACTGTTGTAGAACAATCTCAAGAACACATGTTCTTCCATGGTCTCCTCAATTTTTTGTAACAATGTAATTGAACTCTTTTTACGGTAAAAAAAAAAGGGACAGCTGACAAAATTGTTGTCATCTAATGTAAAAAAAATATGAAATGCGGCTTTTTAAGTTGACATTTTGTGGCCACAATTCTTGTGATCGAGTTTGGCACCATTCTTCGATTTTCAAACTCAAGAAATTTCATCGTTTTGTATCCGATAACCCGAGTTATATAAAACTTGAAACATATAAAACAATCATAGAGCACAAATATTTGTGATCGTATATAGTTTCACACATAATTTTTTTAACTTACAAAGAGTTTATACTTTGATTTTATAAAAATATAAACCTAAGAGAAATTATGATCCACCATCCTCATCTTCATTTATAGTTTCGTAAAAAATATTATAAGCTAAGTTCATAAAAAGAAATCATACAAAAAAAATAAGCATACTTCAGAATTTTCCTAAATAAACTGCATGCTCTTATTTTATTTTATTTTTCTTTTTTTATTCATCGCTACTCACTAGCCTATAACCTAAGTAAATACCTAAGTAAACTCGCTGAGGTTACGAACAGATGCACCGAGTATACCGATTCTAATGAACGAATTCTCGAGAGATAAAGTTTTTAACATTTGAAAAGAATTATAAAGATAAGGAACTCAACAAACAGCTACTTAATTAATAATATAATATATATTTGAATATATTCAAATATTCATAAAATTGCTCAATTAAGATATAAATTATGAAGTACTATATAAATGATAATATTAAAATATAAAATATATTATTCTTGTCAATTTATAGAACAAAATATTACTTAATATTATTATTAATATAAATTTAAGAAATATAGGGTTCCAAACGACTACTGAATAAAAATTGGCAATATTTTCTATTTTAAAAAGATAATCCAAAAAATTGAGTGATTATTTTTCGTCTAAAAATCCACCCACCTTTCACCTCTCTTTAAATGTATTTTGGTTTATATTACTTTCCGAAAAATTCAAGTTCATTCGAAAGAGTAAATACATCGAAGGTACAACCGTGTCTATGTGATTCTGATTGCATAAGAAACTCAACGATAAGTATAACTGTTGCGGATATGAGATGAGAGAGACTGAGAAGCACGCACATAGAAGAAGATATGAGATTTACGAGATTCACCCTTAACTGGACTACGTCTTCGAGCAGTAGCTAAGAATTTCTTTGATGAGAAAATAATAGATGATTACAAAATACAAAATAATCCAAACCCTAGAGAATTTAGGAACTCCCAACATAAAATAGGAAACTAAAACTCTAGAGTTGTCTAAATTTCGGAGGCTCCGCCAGCGAACCCTCGCAAAGAGATCCTCCTAGACCCCCATACGGGATGGGCAGCTTCGCGACTCCAATTATTCGAGCGACTATGATGCACTGAGGGGACACGTAAGGTTGATCTAAGATTTAATGCATTATCAACAATAATATTTCTAGTGTATATATGATGTCTAATCCTAATATTAGATAGTGATATAGTAGTCCCATCGACAATAAATTAATTAAGTATCAAATCTTTATCATCCAACTAATCTATATCATATCTGATCGTACACATGTTTATATATGAGAGAAAATTTTCTACCTAAACGTGAACTCTGATTAGAAATTTGGACATGCTACGAGGCTATTGATGTATGTTGTAATTTTAATTATAAAAAAATATTACAACGGCGATAATAATTGATAGGATAAAAAAATTAAATAACAAATTATTATCATTCAACTAATTTAATATCGTTTCGAATCTTAGAATTGCATATCATGTTTACAACGGGTGAAAGAATTATCTACCTAGATAGAAACTCAAATGAGATTATGAGACCGTTTGGCGTATTCTCAGTTTTTATTAACCGATAATTTAGATCACCACTAAAATAGATTATCACTTTATAAATTACCGATAATATTATATCATAGCGTTTGGTAAGTAGCCATAACATAAATTATAATTTAAATTATAAAATAAAAATTACTAAAATATCTTTCAAAATTGTTGAATTAAAATAAATATAAACAAAAGAAAAAAAAGTGAGTTATGTCAAAATATGAGTTTATATTATTAATCGTAAAATAATTAAAAATTTAGAAGATAATATTGAATACTATTATTTTGTAATTAAATGTAAATATTTTTAAAGTTTGGTTGTAAGGATAATTTTGTCAAAATGCATGTCATCTTGATAATCTGGAAAAACATCTTTCATGGGTCTATCTTCATTACCAGTGAGGTGGTAATTTAGATTATCAGAGAAGTAAAAATTACCGATAATCCGTTGCAGTCAAACGTGATAATATAGTGGACCCTAAAAATTTTAAATTAAATAGTCGGTAATCTATCTGGATTACTTTATACCAAACGCCCAACATTTGGATATGCCAACAAAGCTAGTGATGTATGGTGTAATCTTGATTATCGAAATGAGATGATAATATACTAACATGCAGGAGAAACGGAAATGGAAGGCTGGCCCTCTTTCTCTCCATTGATACGTCAACTCCCATGGAGCTCCACATCTTGGTCCTCAAATGACAACCCCCAAGTCCTCACCTCCCGGCGCTCCCCCTCCTACTTCCATTCCCTGCCACCCTCTCCGGTGATCATGCCATCAAAACCTATCCACCAGCCACCGTCCCCCCAACTTCTCCCCCCTTCCCCCCTCTCATTCCACAGACCAGCCATTATTGCAGAAGACGGTGGGCGAGCACCATNGGTGGGCGAGCACCATGGCCGGACGGTGGTCTCCACCGCTCCTTTTGGCCCTCCTCTTCCTCTCCGCGCCCGTCTTCTCCTCCGACGTCGATGATCTCCTCAAGTTCAAGGCCCGCATATCCGACCCCACGGGCGCCCTGCGCAGTTGGACGGCGGGCACCGCGCCATGCAACAACGACGTGGAGAACTGGGTCGGCGTCGTCTGCTACAGAGGGACGGTGGCGGGCCTGAAGCTCGAGAACATGAGGCTCTCGGGCACGCTGGACGTCGACGCCCTCAAGGACTTGCCGGGCCTCCGCACCCTCAGCCTCATGAACAACGAATTCGAGGGGCCGATGCCGGAGGTGGCTGAGCTCCAGGGGCTGAGAGCGCTATACTTGACCAGGAACAAGTTCTCCGGCGCCATCCCGGCCGATGCGTTCGCGGGCATGGGGTGGCTCAAGAAGATACACCTCGCGCAAAACCAGTTCTCCGGGCCGATCCCGTCTTCTGTCGCCGACCTGCCCAAACTTATCGAGCTCGTCCTGAACGACAACAAGTTCGACGGCGAGATTCCAGATCTCCGGCAGACGGGGTTGAAGAGGGTCGTCCTGATGAACAACAACTTGGAGGGCCGCATTCCGGACAGACTCAGCAAGATGACAGCGAGTGCGTTTGCAGGTAACGAATTCTTCTTCTCTGAAGTCTCAACTATAAAAGCACAACGTATCAACTTAATTAAATCCATAGTCTAAAGGCCTTCCTATTTCCTTGTCTTAGGCAACAAAGGCCTGTGCGGTGGTGCCGTCGGAACACCATGCAAGGACGTGAACAATCCGTCAACAGAACCATCGTCCAAAAGCTCTTCCAAGATCACTCCCCCCATCGTCATCGGGATAGTCTTCGCTGCTGTTCTCGTAGTCGTAGCCGTCGTCTTCGCCATGCCGCGCCGGGAGCAGAAGAATGAGGTGCAGCTTGGTCGGCCTCCATCCACGAAGAAATCCAAGGAGTACGAGTCGTACAGGGAGGAGAAGCTGGAAGACGGGACGGTCTCCAGCGAAGGCAGCACGAGGAGCCGGAGGGCCGGGGAGCCGCCACGGCTGGCGTTCATGAAGGAGGACAGGGAGAGATTCGAGCTGCAGGACCTGCTCAAGTCCACGGCCGAGGTGCTCGGGACAGCCAACTTCGGGTGCACCTACAAGGCCACCATGCAAAGTGGTACCTCGGTGGTGGTCAAGAGGTACAAGGACATGAACAGAGTAGGGAAGGAGGACTTCGACGAGCACATGAGGAGGCTGGGAAGACTGTCGCATCCCAATCTGCTGCCCCTGGTAGCATATTACTACAGGAAGGAGGAAAAGCTACTGATCACAGACTACATCTCCAAGTGGAGCTTGGCCAATGTACTACACGGTGAGCGAACTCTATCAATACCTTGTGAATTCCGGAGAACGAAGATTGAAAGGTAAGATTTGCTGATTTCATAGTCATTTCCGTGTATCAGGTAATCGTGACGCTAGCACTCCTGTGCTTAATTGGCCGGCACGCCTCAAGATCGTCAAAGGAGTCGCAAGGGGCCTGGCTTACCTCTACGATGAGGTCCAAGTACTTATCGTGCCCCACGGACACCTGAAGTCCTCCAACGTGCTGCTGAACGACTCCTTCGAGCCCCTCCTGACGGACTACGCCCTGCTGCCGGTGATGAACCAGACGCACGCCGCCCAGCATATGGTGGCGTTCAAGTCCCCGGAGTGCAAGCAGAACAGTAGGACGTCGAAGAAGAGCGACGTCTGGAGCTTGGGAGTGTTGATACTGGAGATCCTTACGGGCAAGATCCCGGCCACCAACCTGCTGCAAGGGCAGGAAGGGGTCGACCTGCCGAACTGGGTGAACTTGGTGATCAAAGAGGAGCTGACCGGCCAAGTGTTCGATGGCCAGATGAAGGCGAGAAAGGAAGACAAGGAGGAGATGTCCAAATTGCTGCACATCGCACTGGCTTGTTGCGAGCCGAGCGTGGAGAAGAGGTGGGATATAATTGAAGTCGTGGACAAGATCGAAGAGCTGAAGGCGAACGAGATGGATTCTCCAGCAGAGGAAGAACTCTCTGTTGTTATGATTTAGAGAACACCAAAAGCAAACAGACGAGAAGAAGAAGAAGAAGAAGAAGAAGAAGAAGAAGAAGGAAGAAGAACGAAGGACTTGAGACTGGGCCTTCAGTGTAAAGAACGTTGCAATAAGATTCACTTTGAGGTGTGGGTAAGCCACGACAACGTTAGCAGCGGCCTAGTTTTTTTTCTGTTATTCCCTTTTGCAGTGTAAAAGTAGTAGGAATGATATAACAATACGATGTTTTTTTAGGGAACGAAATGAATTTTTGCATGCCTGAGACTTGAGCATTGTACACATTTTTGATACTCACTGTCAAATGATACTATAGAATAACATGATTTATATCACAGCACATTAGCATTCAAGTGGTAACTTGAACACCTATTCACATCTCAACATTCCACAATCTCCAAACTGAACCATGATGCACAACAGAAAGTTGACTGAAAACGAAATAGTAAATGAAGGGATTGATGGTGAAAACAAGCAATGTTTAGTCGTCACTTGAAACAAGCGACATTCAGCCATTCCAAGGAATTCTTGATGCAGAAAATGTAATACACCAATCAAATTTCCAGGCTAACTCCAAATTTGCTCCAAATTTGGATAGAATGTAGAAAAGATCACATCAACCAATGACCTAAAATTGCATCATTCACAATTATATTAAAACTAACAAGAAAATGAAGGTTACAAACTTCTTATTTTGAAAAGAACAAACTTCTATTTTGACAAAAAAATATTTTTTACAGAAAAACTAATCACATATTCCAATAATCAATATGACATCGAGCAGCTAATGTGGAATTAATTAAAAAATGTGGCAATCAGCACATATGTTATGAATTATCAAGGGGCAGGTTGATTGCTGTCTAATGAATCGCACATTTTTTTCCTTTTTCGACGTGACTCATACTCAATTTTCACCAGTTTCATTTGAAACGAGACTGAATTGGATTACAGTTGAAACTCGCGCAATTTGTAATCTTTGAGCGCCACTAACCAAAGATTACAAACTTTAGCAAAACTAGCATTGGATTACAGTTCCCATGTTTTGGTATCATAGCAAGAAAACAAGAATCTTAACTTCAGTAGTAATCGGTTAACCTATACAAAGTTGACGCATAGAACATGACAAGTCTTTTACTTAGTAGATGAACAGTAAACGTCTGCAGTTGCCAAGCTCATAAATTAAAAGACATTGGCAGTAAAATTTTCTTGCACAAACCAATTTGCAGAAGCCAACTACATCCGCTGTGCAATAGATTCAGAGTAGATTTAAAAAAAAATTAGGATTGCGAAAACAAAATTTGTAAATCACATAGTTATCAGTAACTAATATACTATAACGATATAACATTACGGAGAATAGAAAGCTTATAACTCAAAGACCATATTTTTATCACAGAAATCATGCTGAAATCATGCAATGTGGCCAGACGCCATATATAGCACATTAATGTACCACATACGAACATCCTTAGGCAAAATTCTTCGTGCGGGAGTTCCATAAGTAAAAGAGACAGCACCGAAAAGGATAGAACAAGTTGAGAAAATTGTAGGCTAAAGTTGAAAACCAGAAAGAAAGCACCGGAACAGGGCGCTCTTACTCCGTTGGGACGGAAACCTCGCCGTCCGTGATCTCCTGCTGGAGGTCTTTGGGGTCCTTTCCATCGACGGTGCAACCGACGGATACGCAGGTTCCGAGGATCTCCTTAACAGTGCCGGAGAGATCCTTGGCCATGGACCGGGGATTCATGACCCGAGCGATCTCAACGACGTCGTCGAGCGAGATGTTACCGTTGTGCTTTATGTTCTTCGTCTTCTTGCGGTCGCGCTCCGGCTCCTTGAGAGCCTTGATGACGAGGGCAGCGGCCGAGGGGACGACGGTGACCTTGGCCTGACGGTTCTGAACGGTGAGCTTTACGGTCACCCGGAGGCCCTTCCAGTCCTTGGCAGTCTCCTTGGCGATGTCTTCTCCGACCTTTTTGGGCGAGAGACCGAGGGGACCGATCTTGGGAGCGAGTGAACTCGCAGCGCCGACCTCTCCGCCGGTGACGCGGACGTAGACGTCGACGACCTGAGAGGGATCGAACTTGGGCGGCATGGCGGCGGAGGACGACCGCGGCGGCGGGGAGTCGGGTGCAAGGCAGGATGTGGCAGCAGCGAATGGAGTGGGTGTGATCGGAATTAGGGTTTATAAGCTCATTTTATAGTGGAAATGCACTTCTGGACCGGGCCGGAAAATTTAGCCCGATATGATTTGATTAATAATGTTTTGTTAGCCGGACTTGCTACTTTATTTTAGGCCTTGAGATGCCATCATTTTTTTTGCAATTTAATTTGTCAAAGATTACAATTCAATAAGCAAAATAATAAGATACAAATTAAGGATGGAAACTAGCTCGTTTGATGAAGTACTTTTTAAAAACAATTTACTCGTTCTCCGCTACTTAATAGCATAAAAAAATGATTTATTTTTTATGAGAAAAGTAAGTTAACTTTTAGAATGAATTACATTTTTCATAAGAAAATTTATTTTCATCTCATAAAATTTCTTAATTTATATTTTGAGTTGACATTTTCCTTCATATTTAATAATCAGTATCAAACAAATTTTTGGATAATTTACTTTCCTGATAATTTATTTTAAAAATTATTTTCATAAAACCCTAGTTTGGGTTCAAAATTTCGAATGTGCATAATTTTTTTACTTAGGAGCTACGTGCCACTTGGGACGAACTAGATTAATACTCGCTTCTTAAAAAAGTGTGGCGGCAAGATTTAATATATAGTTGACTGCTCTTAATAATAGATGACAATGGAAAATTGAGTTTTAATGAACTTATGTAACAAGATATATTAATATCATTGAAAAGATTTATTTTCAAAATTGTAAAAAAAAACCTCAATTTTATTTGTGCCAACAGTTCAATTTTCATGTTAGATTGTGCGGATTTTATTTTTTTATCCCGGTACAATGGGCTGCATACAAATTTTAGTCGAAAATATTCGAATCATAGATTTGAACAAGAAGAAAGTAATTTAAGTATTTCAATGTGTTCAGATAATAAGTTGAGATATCGGATTAAGTATTTTTTATATTGAATTATAGAGAGTGCAAGCGATAGAATTATTTCTTTTCCAATTTTCCATAAAAAAAATAGTCAATAAAAAATCATTTCTATTAGCTTCCTTTTGTCACTATATTGTGGAAATGAATTATCACGATTCATTTCGGGTTTATTATCAATCCTAAATTGTTAATGTTACTCTTTTAAAATTATTTTTTCTATTGAGAAACAAAAATCCGAATATAAAAAACTGGAGAAAGAACCTAACATTGACTTCTATTAATACGAAAGTCAAACATTGACTCCATGTAATGCGACATTTAGGGCAAGTTTGGTATGTTGTAAAGTATTTTACATGTAAGTGTCTTTACTGTAAAATAAACTTCCAAGGTCACATTTTTTTCATTTACTGCAGTTGACATTTCAGGTGGTATAGTGACTTGGTAAGTTGAAAGTTAATGATGAAAGTGACTTCCAACGTCACATGCAATCCAACACATTAATTAGAAAATATAATTTATGTATTTAGATGACCAAAATTAATCATATAATAAAATTTTCTTATATAAAAGCATAACATCAAATAGATAGTTAATAGAAAAAGTAAAAATTAATTACTCTATTTAACCAATTAGAATTAAATTATGCACAAAAAATGAATAATTATGAAACAAGATAAATAAAGATTGATAAGAAATAGAATTATGACAAAAACATAAATACTCATAAAATGTAAAACATAAATAAAAATTTAAAAATAATCAGTCAATTAAGAAATACAAATCTAAGAAATTTATTTTTTTTTAAAAAAATAAAAATATAGCAAATAAAAAATCAAAGAGAGTTAAAAGTAAATACAAAACGAAAGCTAAAATTAAGTAAACATATTAAAATAAAAAGTAAAATGGATTATTCAAATAAAATATTAAAAGAAAATAAGATGTTTGAATATAATAAAATTGTTACTTATAAACACAACAATGATTAAATATAAAACTATAGATTTAATAAATATAAAAATAATATATTACAATATTAGACAATTAAATAATTAAAAATTAGACGTGTAAGATGTATATAAAAATAGAAAAAGTTAAATATAAAATAAGATAAACTTATTTAAATAAAATAAATTTATTATAATATATTAA
>LTAE01011767.1:0-14798 GCA_001647135.1 Pontederia paniculata | reverse complement strand
TATGGTTATCCCAAGAGAAGTACATTGAGAAAGTCTTGGAGATATTCAATATGAAGAATGCAAAAGCAGTTTCATCTCCACTTGCAAATCACTTCAAATTGAGTTTTGTATAGTATCCAAGAAATAATGCTGAGAAACAAAAGATGAAGTATGTACTATATGCATATGCAGTTGGTAGTCTGATGTATGCAATGGTTTGCACAAGGCCAGACATAGCATATGCAGTTGGTGTGATCAGTCGATTCCTATCAAATCCTGATAGAGAGCATTGGGATGTAGTTAAGTGGATTCTCAGATATCTTCAAGGCCCTTCTAAAGTTTTTTTATGTTTTGGTGACTCTGATCTAGTACTAGAGGGCTATACTGACGCTGACATAGCAAGTGATGTGGATAGTAGGATGTCTACTTCTAGTTACTTGATGATATTTGCAGGAGCAGCAGTCTCAAGGCAGTCCAAGTTATAGAAGTGTGTTGCACTATCAACAACTGAGACAGAATATATCGCAGCTACTGAAGCATGCAAGGAAGTTCTGTGGATGAAGCAATTTCTGGAGGACTTAGGCCTGAAGTAGAAGGACTATCATGTTCACTGTGATAATCAGAGTGCTATACATCTGAGTAAGCATTCTAGTTTTCATTCTAAGTCTAAGCATATTGATGTGCGTTATCACTTGTGATGAGATAAAAAAGAAGAGATTCTATCTTCAGAAGAACCACACTGACAAGAATGTGTCAGATAAGATGACTAAGCCTCTACCTAGAGAGAAGATTGTGTTCTGCAGGGAGCATGCAGGTTTGTTAGAGCCCTCCACATAATTAAGATGGGGGAGCTTGTTGGGCTTTTATTTATGCGGGCTCGACAAGAAAAGAAATAAAAAAAAAGGAAAAAGTTGGAGTTGGACTTGGAGTCCAATTCCATCATGCTCACGTCACCACCAAAGTATAAAAAGAGAGGAGCTGTGAAGTGTATGCGAGAAGAAGGAAAAAAAAAGGTTCTTTTTCTTTTCAGCCGCCGTAGCGCCCAACCGCCGAGAGGAGAGAGAGGGAAAAGGTTTTTTGGGTTTGTTTTGGAGACGAGTTCTGATCCGTTTTCAACGAAACTTCAGGCACAGATTCTCTACAGCCTTCTCATCAATCTCTGATATTCCAGTGAGATCCTTCTAACTTATCTTGGTTTTCGAAGAGATTATTCTGTGAGATCCAAGATTATTTCTTGAGGCTTTTATTTTTGTATTCCTCTGTTGAGATCAAAGAAGAAACTTTGTATCCTGTTGTTTTTCATAGTGGAAGATTTGTTGCTCGCTCCCGTGATTTTTTCTACTCACCTTGAGAAGTAATTTCCACGTAAATCTTATGTGCCTCTGGTCTGATTTAATTATCTTTATTGTTATCATAACCCCATTTAAATTTATGCATTAAGGGAAAGAAGATAATTCCGCAAATATTGTTCAGCCTTTTCCCAACAACAATGACATAAAAATTGCTAAGTTATCTTCACTATTTTTCTTCCTCAAAAGTTTTAAAAATATACATTTTTATTGTAATTTACGGTAAGAACAAAGGTAGTGATCGAAAATTAAAATAAATTGTCACACGAGAGATAACCAAACATTTGTTGCAGCACAAGAAAATTTGATATTTTTATTAATCTGATTTCTTTGTAGGTTTTATATATTCATAAGAGAATATATATTGACATAAATTCTTATTTATTTTCATGATCGTAGATTTGTGATCATGTTGAACTTTAGAAAAAAATTAATATAAAAAAATAAAAAATTAAACTAGTAAAACTTACACACCCGTAACATTATGAACAAAATTTGAATATAAAAGAATATTCAAAGATCTTACCCTTCCAAGATCAATAAAAAAAGTTACAATGGATATAAAAGTTGACAACCATGAAAGTGTCAATGCACCATGAATTAAGAAACATGTTGAAAGAAAATGACAATAAGGGATATTTCCATTATTAGCACTTTCTCTAAACTACCTTTATGTCAAGGGTATTAGAACATCGCAATTTGAGCACATAATTGGATTTTGTGTCAAGAACTTGAGCACATATATGATCATCATTAATTGAAGGTCCTAACTCAAATATGGTCTCCATTTGAAAAGCTATCATTTTCTCCTACAATAATAAATATAAAATTAACCCCATTAACTTAACATCAAAAGAAATATAAGTGCTAAGATAATGCAAGGGATGAATTTTCTATGTCACATAATTTGCCATCTAAAAATACACACATAATTACATTTTGCTTATTTCGTGTACCCATATATTGTTTACTGATATGATAATTAAATAAAATACATTTGGGGATTAACTATTACTATTGCACTTTTGGGGCGACATATAAGATCTTCATAATAATCCTTTAGGGACCAAATTTTCTAACAATATACAATTTTAGGGACTAACACATGTTGGTCTATAGAAGTATACAACTTTAGGGACTTAATCTATTGGTCCATATGCACTTTTAGAGACCAAACATGTTACTTTTAAAACATGTTCTTTTTTACTATAAGAAAGAAGATAGGAAAAGTGTAAGAGTTGTGGTTATCTATTTTGATTAATTTGACTAAGGAATAGAGTGTCACGATTCGAAATGGCAACATAAATATTGGGATCATGTAATAGTGTAGTTTGAAAAGTCATGTTATTTGTTTTGGTTCAAAAGCATTTGTTGAGAATTAAGAGATCTTCATGTGGTAATGTGTCATGTTAATTTAATGGATGGCTAATAGGAGTTGTCAGTCTTACATGTGGTAATGTTTCTGTTACCGATAGGTACATTAGATTCGTGAATAAAGTTTTTTTGGTGGTAAGTATTACATGAATGATTGTTTTGCATTACCTAAGTTTTTTGTCGTTCTAATGATAAATCATATGACAGTTTTTCGGTGGTAAGTATTACCTAAGTTTTTTTCCGTTCTAATGATAAATAATATGACTAATAGATAGGTATTGTCAATCTTACATGTGGTAATGTTTCTATTACCCGGGTACATTAGGCTCGTGAATAAAGTTTTTTGGTGGTAAGTATTACATGAATGATTCCTCTGCATTACCCAAGTTTTTTGTCGTTCTAATGATAAATCATATGATAAAGTTTTTTGGTGGTAAGTATTACCTAAGTTTTTTTGTCGTTCTAATGATAAATAATATGACTAATAGATATGTATATGAATTCTCTGTTTTCATTCATTTTAACATGATACCTCATATGCATTTGTTTGTTTGCATTTTTTTAACATGATATCTCATATGCATTTGCTTAATTTCTGTTCACCCTTACCATGGACGATATCATTATGAAAGAAGGAAGCAAGATCTATATTTGTACACAATGACATAAAAATTGTAAGTTATCTTGATTATTTTTCTTCCTAAAAAATTTTGAAAATATACTTTTTGGTTGTAATTTCATTTATGAATAAAGGTAGGGACCAAAAAAAATTATTCACACGAGAGATAACCAAACATTTGTTGCAGCACAAGAAAATTTAATATTTTTATTAATATAATTTCTTTGGAGGTTTTATGTATTCATAAAAGAATATATATTAAAATAAATCTTAGTTGTTTTCTTGATCGTAGATTTGTGATCATGTTGAACTTTAGAAGCGCAGATCTCATGAAACAACATACAGGTACACGAAATAGGCAACATCTAATTATGTATGTTTTCGATTATGTGACATAGAAACTTCATACCTTACATTATCTTATCACTTATATTTCTTTTGATGTTAAGTTGACGGGGTTAATTTTAATTTTATTATTGTAGGAGAAAACAATAGCTTTCAAATGGAGATGAGAGTTGAGTTAGGCTCTTCAATTAATGATGATCACATGTGTGCTCAAGTTCTTGGCACAAGATTCAGCTATGTGCGCGGATGGCCCTGGCACAAAGGAACTATAGCAGAAAAAAATATATGCTCGTTTAGAAGAAGTGCTAATGATGGAGATATCTCTTGTTGACACTTTCTTTCAACATGTTTCTTAATTCATGGTGCATTGACACTTTCATATGTAATGTAATTCTTGGTGCATTGACACTTTCATATGTAATGTAACTTTTTTAATTGATCTTGGAAGGGTAAGATCTTCGACTACTCTTTTGAATCCGACTTTTGTTCATAATGCCATGGGTGGTGTGTAAGTTTTATTAGTTTAATTTTTTTTATATTTATTTATATTGACTATGTTATGTATTCATTTTAGACACCAAATATGATAAATAATAAATTATATTTTGGACCTAACTATTACTATTGCACTTTTGGGGATTATATATTGATCTTCATAATAATCATTTATGGACAAAATATTCTAACAATATAGAATTTTAGGGACTAACACGTGTTGGTCTATATAAGTATACAACTTTTAGGGACTAAATATGTTAGTCCATATGCACTTTTAGAGACCAAACATGTTACTGTTTAAGGGCTTGTTTGGTACAAGAATAAGAGGAGAATATAATCTCTTATTCTTGCTTTTGCACCCACAACCCCTTAGAATAGTTTAATTCTTTCACTTTTTAAAATCACCTTGAAGTGTGAAAAACCACTATTTTTTGTCAGCAAAGCAAGTACATTTTGTAACAATATTTTATATTATAAATTAATCATTTTGATATTAACAGTTTTATATATTATAAATATTTTGATATTAACAGTTTTATATATTAATTAATTATTATAGTATTACAATGATTTGGTAATAATATATCATTGAAAATAGAATAGTAGTAAATATTGATTAGCTAGTCTTTGTAGTATTAGTTAATTTATATAATATTATAATTATTTATTAGTTAATTTTTTATTAAAAATAAAATAAAGACCGATTATATTAACAGAAACATGTTAATTTGTATTAAAATTAGAACTAATAGTTATTTATCATTAGTTAACCCAATAATTAGAAATACATTAATTAATTATTACAATTAATAATATCAATGAATACTTAATAATTAACAAAAAATAGTAAAATATTATATTTAATAATTTATTGGAATTCTAATTAATCAACCAAACACATCCCTAATAATATCTCACTTTTATTTTTTTCACAAGGAGAGAAAGAAAATATTCTTACTAATTCTCTTTTTCCTCATTCCTATACCAAACATGGTCTAAGGATACACCTTTCTGAACCAATCTTCTAGTGGCTGAAAGTTCATCCTATTGGAATTTGAGATCAATAGCTAAATTTTAGTTCTTAAATACTTTTAATGACCAACTTGGAAGGATCAAAATTATTTTGGTCGCAATAGGTAATAGAAAAAAAATGAGTTTTAATGACCAATGACTATAGTCCCCAAAACCCTCTTCCAATGCAATGAGACTCAAACTCGAAACCTTTTTAAAATGAGATGAGCTACTTAAAATTTGATCTCTAATCTCATTGACATTTAATATATATTCTAGTTAGATAAATTTCTTTTCAAAACATTTGGTATATTTAGTTAACTTAATTTATTTACATGTAGACAACTTAATTTCCACCATCATATTTAATTATCTTGTCAAAGATGTTGATTTAGAAGACCAAAAGTTGGTTAGTTTTTTTTAGCGTTTTGTTATTCTTTTAGAATTCAAGTAGTCCTCATTTCCAATATTAGTCCTTCTTTCTAGAAAAGAATATTAATATAACAATACATATAAAAAAAATCAGAAAATGAGATAATGAGTGTATCTTGATATGCAAATTTAGAAAATCTCCAGAAAATTTCATTTACCATTTAAAGATCCTCATATCCAATCCTAATATAAAAATACATCAAAAAAGTCAGAAATGATAGATTTGACTATAGCTTGATTATAATTTGAGGTAGGTTCTTCCAAGCACTCGGCAAGAAAGAAAAGGGAAAAAAGAAAGTTCCTCGATCTCAATAGCTAAAACATACATAGTTAACATAATTAGCAAACTTATAAATAATAAAGCCCCAGACATGCCTCTTTTAATTTTCACGTCTATCAATCAAAAGTCCAATTGTTCTCCATTTTGATCACTTCCTTCTCATCAAACATGAAATCGTTCTGAATATGGAAGATTTGACGGATCTCATCTAGATTTTTTAGGTGATTATAACGACTCCAAATTAACACTCTGTCACGTGATAAAATATAGACTTGGAGACGTTACGATATTACTTCTTTGACTTGACTTTTATCAAAAGGCTCACAAAATTCCCGCCTATCCTAATTTGGAGGACGAGCTATAGCCTTCTCCTTTTGAGTCTTCAGTCACTCGATCGTATTCTCTATGTAGTTTTAATGTGAGTTCTAAGGCATCCTCCATGGTCTTATAGTTCTTATTTATGACCTTGGTCGTCAATCTAGGATGTAATTCTTTGACAAATCTTTTCGTCCCGGATTTCTCATTCGTGTCAAAGTACAATATTTCTCGAGCCTTGACTAGGTATTGTTCCACCGACATGCTCTCTTGTTTCAGCTAGAAAAATTCCCCCATGTGGTCATTCTAATATTGGGGGAAATAATGTGCTTTGAAAGCATCCTTGAAGACTTTCCATGATATAGTGTCATGTGTTGCAAACTTAATGTTCTTGGTGCCTTTCCACTAGTCCTTGGCATTACCCATGAGATGACTGACGATGCAAGTGATCTTTCACCCTTCAGCAAACTACATCTCCTGAAGATTTCTTCCATCTTCTCCATCCACTTATCGACTTTCCCAAAGTTTTTAGTTACTGCAAATTCAGGAGGTTGTAGCTTCAAAAATCGCTCAACGGTGTCCATCGAGTCCTCTCATTGACGTCCCCACTAAGCAGCCCTCATCATGCTATTATGGAAGACATTGAGATCCTCAATTGTTGGTATTCATACTCCTCGGTGCTACTAAATTTCATGTGCTTAGTATTAGCTCATCTAGCGACAAAACGTCGTGGAGGCATTTATTCATAATAAAATTATTATATATCATTATGGTTAGTATTACTATTTATATTGAGCCCTTAGTCTTACACTTACTAGATGGCATGATGAGTGTTCATGATGCTTGCACATGATCTTTACATGTTTAGAGACAGCGAGGAAGTTGACCACACTATGATACATTTTATAATGCCCCCCAGATGCACAGCCTGTCACTTGACAAAATGTCTCTCAACTTTTGACCATAAAACAAAATGCGGAAGTCAATATTTTAAAATAAAATATTCATTCAAAAATCTAGCCAAATAAAATATCTTTCTACATCGTTCATCGGAGAAAAATATATAACTAAAATATTTGACTTAATCTAGATTATTCATGTGGAAGCCGCCATATTACGACCATCCGCATCGCATATGCCATCATATAATTGTTGTCATATTCGAAGGGCCTCAATATTAATTTATTTTATTGCTGCATCTTTACATTTATTAAGGAGTTTTTATAGTGTTCATCTTTTTCCAATTTCACTCACCTTGATTTGTTATGATAAGATATTTTAAATTGATCATTTTGGCAAATTTTGATTATCATTCAATTTTATGATTTTAGAATGAATGCTCATATGTTAAAGGCTAACAATATTTTCTTAGTATCTAACCTATACATGGAAATGATAATTATTCAATACATGTATAGTGTTTTGCTTTAAGTGGAAAAAATAATGTTATGATAATTATACATGCTGCATGATATGTAGTGTCCTCTAAATTTTCTATGAATACTTGAACTCCAATTTCATGCTTGACTTTTCTTTGTTACTTTACGAAAGAAGATAGGAAACTAAGTGTATGAGTTGTTATCTATTTTGATTAATTTAATTCAAGAATAGAGTGTCAGGATTCGAAATGGCAACATAAATATTGGGATCATGTAACATTGCAGTTTAAAAAGTCATGTTATTTATTTTCAGAACTTCTAACTTTTTTGTACCTGGCCTCTCTCTGTCTCTTTCTCTCTCTGCTATGTCAGAGTTCTTTTCAAAAGCATTTATTGAGAATTAAGAGACCTTCATGTGTTAATGCGTCATGTTAATTTAATGGACCGCTCATAGGAGTTGTCAGTCTTAAATGTGGTAATGTTTCTTGTACCTAGGTACTTTAGATTCGTGAATAAAGTTTTTCGAGAGGTAATTATTATATGAATGATTGTTCTGCATTAAGTTTAGTTTTTTTCCGTTCTAGTGATAAATAATATTACTAATATATATGCATATGAATGCAAGATCTGTTTGCATTTGTTTTAACATGATACCTCATATGCATTTGTTTGTTTGCATTTGTTTTAACATGATATCTCATATGCATTTACTTATTTTCTCCTCTCCTCTACCACGGACGATATCATTATGAAAGAAGGGAGAAGGATATAGATTTCTACACAATGTCATAAAAATTGCTAAGTTATCTTCATTAATTTTCTTCCTCAAAAATTTTAAAAATATACCTTTTAGTTGTAATTTCAGGTATGAACAAAGGTAGGCACTGAAAATTAAAAAAAAATAGCAAGAGAGATAACCATAATTTGTTGCAGCACAAGAAAATTTGATATTTTTATTAATATAATTTCTTTGGAAGATTTATATATTCATAAAAGAATATATATTAACATAAATTCTTATTTGTTTTCATGATTGTAGATTTGTGGTCATGTACTTGAACTTTAGAAGCGCACATATCATGAAACAACATATGGGTACACAAAATAGAAAAAAATTAATTATGTATGTTTTTTTAGAAGGCAAATTATGTGACATAGAAACTTCATAACTTGCATTATCTTGGCACGTAAATGTCTTTTGATGTTAAGTTGATGGACATGAAGGTGAATTTGAAAACTTAAGGTTTGAAGAATTTTGTGAGAAAAATAGAATTCTTCATCAATTCTCAACACCAAGAACTCCACAACAAAATGAAATAGTTTAGAGGAAGAATAGAACTTTAGTTGAGATGGTTAGGACCTTGCTAAGTGAAAGCAAGTTGCCCAAATTGGGTAGAAGTTGTTAACACTTCTTGTTATATTCAAAACAGAGTGTTGATTAGACCTTTGGAGAAGAAAACTTATTTTGAAATGCTATATGACAAAAGACCAAATATTTCATACTTTAAAGTATTTTGGTGCAAATGTCTTATTTTAAGAACCTTAGATAGGCTAGAAAAATTTGATGAAAAGAGTGATGATGCTTTTTTTCGAGGATACTCAAATCTTAGCAAACCTTATAGAGTGTAAAATAAAAGAACATTAGTAGTTGAGGAATCAATACATGTCATTTTCAATGAAATTGATAATATCATCAATCAATTTGAAAAGGTTAAGATTATAGAAGAAGAAAATGAGGATGATCATGATCTGGATGAGCTAACTCATAAGGATGAAGATTCACAACCCATTGAAACTACAACTAATAAAATTGATGTAGTAAATGAGGAAAACCCGCAAGGAATTGATTTAGAAATAGAATTGCCTCCTATAAAACAAAATTATTGGAGACAAGTACATTCACATCCCTTAGAAAATATTATTGGAGATATAAATGAAGGTGTGAGAACAAGAAAATCATTAAGGAATTTTTATGCATTTTCTGTCTTCCTATCTCAAATAGAACCCAAGACTATATATGATGCATTGAATGATCCAAACTGGATAAATGTCATGCATGAAGAGCTAAATAACTTTGAGAGAAATCAGGTTTGTCAGTTGATTAAGAGACCTAAGGATCATCCCATAGTTGGAACAAAATGGATTTTTAGAAATAAACTAGATGAAACTGGAGTTGTGGTTAGGAACAAAGCTAGATTAGTTGCAAAAGGATACTCTCAAATTGAAGATATTGACTTTGATGAGACTTTTGCACCAGTTGCTCGCTTAGAGGAAATAAGAATTCTTTTAACATTTACTTGCTTCAAGAATTTTAAATTATTTCAAATGGATGTAAAATCAACATTTTTAAATGGATACATAAAGCAGACGATCGAAGGAGCTTGACAAGAGACTTCAACTCAAGTAAAGGTCGACCGGAGGATTGGTGTGCAATCAATGGATGACCAGAGAAGAGTTGAAGAACTAAGCACAAGTCAAGATCAGGCAATCGAAGGATTGGCGTGAATCAGAGGGCGATCGAAGGAGCTTGACGAAGGAACAAAAGGTTAAAGCTCTCAACTGTGGACGTCCGAAGGTGAACGGTGGACGACCAAGGCACTAGGCGGCACTTCAATGTACGACTTCACCAGAACAGTGGTCGACCGAAGCTGAGGAAGCGGACAACCAAGGAATAGGAGATATCTTACGATCCTCGATCTTATTACCCCTTTCGATCTAATGATTTTCGATCTTATTACCCCTTTTGATCTTATCTAAGATCTCGATCTTGACAACCTTGATTACTAGCGTAATACTCACAAAATGTGCGGTGAATAAATAAAAAAGAAAATACTAATGACATATATAAAAATTAAAAATTAGTTAAATTTAATAAATATGCAACTGCATTTCAAAATAATAACATTGCATGGTGTAATAAAAAAACAGTGTTAATATAAATTGAGAAATACTTCTTTATATACTAAAGTTTGTGACCTCATTTGTTATTTGGTCATCATCATCATAAGTTAAATTTTAAAGTCCTTGTCTGCCTTTCACCATCATAATATTAAAATTTATGTCTTTTTAGTAAACTTAAAATTTATTTACGTGTAGACAACTTTCCACCGTCATATTTAATTCTCATACCAAACATGTTGATTCGGAAGACCAAAAGTTGGTTATTTTTTTAGCATTTTTTTAATTCTTTTACGATTCAAGTAGTCCTCATTTCCAATATTAGTCCTTCTTTTGAGAAAAAATATTAATATAACAATACATATAAAAAACAGAAAAAGAGATCTTGAGTGCATCTTGATATGCAAATTTAGAATTTTTCTGAAATAATTGATTAATACTTTATGATATTTACTTATATCTACACTATTAACTCTTCATGTTTTTGTTTGTTGGGTGATTCTATTGTGCTATTGGGGGTTTTTAGGTATGCATGTGGGGCTTAGTGCATATCAATTTGTTTCCCTTGCCTTTTGAATTCATTTTGCCTCCAAAGAAATAACAAGAAATTCGAGGAGATTGAGAAGGACCTTATCATAAAAATGTAATGAAGTATTTTGGGTTCATTTGATAATTCTCTCTTTTTATCTTCTCTGAGAACAAAAAAAACTTAGGGTATTTCTATTTGAATAATTTTATGAATTGTATATTATATAATTTCAACAATAAATAATGTTTTTTTTGTTATTTGATTATCTTATTAGTGATGATGTAAGACAATTCTATTTTCATACATGTTTTTAGATTATAAAGAAGAAATTATTTCTTTATTGTACAGATTCAGAGATTGACTTTGTCAGGGAAATATTAATAAAAGTTTTTTGGCTTGCTTTGATCATGTTCTCACTTCATTTCCGTGAGATCAGATTCATAAATGCCTTGATTTACATCTACTCCAAAGCTTGAAAAAGTAAACTAAATTCTTTTAACTCTCTCTCAAATGTTAGATCTGAGGCCACATCTTAACAGCTTTATCCATTAAAATATATTTATTTAATAATTCAAGAAATATTGAATCCATCGCGTCGTACATTTTTTTTTATCTGAAATGTTTGCTTGATTTATTTTATATTTTCATTTGCTTTTATGAATTGTATATTATATAATTTCAACAATAAATAATGTTTTTTTTGTTATTTGATTATCTTATTAGTGATGATGTAAGACAATTCTATTTTCATACATGTTTTTAGATTATAAAGAAGAAATTATTTCTTTATTGTACAGATTCAGAGATTGACTTTGTCAGGGAAATATTAATAAAAGTTTTTTGGCTTGCTTTGATCATGTTCTCACTTCATTTCCGTGAGATCAGATTCATAAATGCCTTGATTTACATCTACTCCAAAGCTTGAAAAAGTAAACTAAATTCTTTTAACTCTCTCTCAAATGTTAGATCTGAGGCCACATCTTAACAGCTTTATCCATTAAAATATATTTATTTAATAATTCAAGAAATATTGAATCCATCGCGTCGTACATTTTTTTTTATCTGAAATGTTTGCTTGATTTATTTTATATTTTCATTTACTATTTTGAAACAATAAAAATGCATATCCCAAAAAATCTCGAACATGAATAATCTATATTTAAGTTTGCCAACACCTTTATTTTGTTACTTTATAAAATTGAAAGTCAAATTGTAAATTATAACTTCTAGCCATTTGAAAGACAAACTATATTTTCTAAGAAATAGTCAATAATACATAATTTTCTTTTCCAGTGGTCTTCAGTCATATATATAGTATATTTTTGCTACTAGTTTCAAAGAACAAAGGAACAAAGCAGTCCAAAAATTTTGTTAATACTAAATTGCCGCACATAGTAGACTTATAATCCTTATAAACTTTTTTGATAGATAATATACAGACCACATACCTTTTTGAAATTAAATCCAGTCAAAAGCTAATTACTTAAATTATGATAGACAGTTTTACAAATCACAAAAATACGATAGACGATTTGGGTCGCCACAGACTTTGAACTCTAATTTTTTTATAATCATAATCTTTATTTTCTCATCATAATATACAATAAAATTGAGTCAAAAGTCTGTTGCCATCCAAGCCGTCATGCATATTATTTTCTTTCGCAATGTTCTAAAGGAGGATGTGAATTGAGCACAAAGTTACTGTCCTTTTGCTTGGTATTTATACTAGAAAATTAGCAACAGTTGCTCTAACCGCTTATACTAATTGCTATATAATTTAATTTATTTTATTTAATATGATACGATCTTAGCAATAATAAATATGAAAATTAAAGACTGCTATATTTATACAGTTGGAAAACTGGATCAAACCCAATTGCCGTCAATCAAGTTCATAACTGTCAAAATTAATTTGGCATATTAATTTTACAGATTATTATAAATTCCCTTTATAACCTTCAAATTTTACTATTGTAACCGTCTACGGAGTACTTGATATAGACGAAATATTTCGTTGACGACATTCAAATTTCCTTTCGGGGAGAAAATTTGTGGCTAATTTTCTTTTTGCTTAGCAACAGCTTAAAATCAAATCTATATATTTATCTATACTTTATTAAAAGTAAAGAAGCGTTAAAGAACGACATTTGACAAAATCTTTAGATTTAGCTATAACCGCCTACAATTTCAGCATTTATTTAAAATAAAATTATTTTAAATTTAAACTTACATGTAAAGATTATTTATTATTTTCGAAATTTATTGTCCTAAATATATTTTGTATACTATTAAAATTAGTAGAATAACAAACCTAGAATATTTGTTATTTTTAGAATGTATTTTTCTGAATATTATTCTTTTAGATCCAAAAATTAAATTAAATGAAAAAATATGCTTGTTTTTTGTGTTGAATTTAGATTTATACAATATGATCAAATAATAATTTTAAATGTATTAATAGTAAAAATAATGCAATAATTAAGGAGATTATGATAATTATCATAATGCATGTTTTGTCATATGTTCATCGGCGAAAGTAACTAAAAAATTATAAATAACTATTTTTGTTGTTCGATAAATAAATTATTAAGAATTATCTACAGTAATCTTATCTATACTATATTAAAAAGAGAATAGTAATGTTATAATAGGAAAGAGAGTATACATTTGACAAACTCTTCAATCATAAAGTGTCCTATAAATATTAATATTAAGTAAGATATATATTAATATATCAAAATCGTGAATAATAATTTGTAACTAAAGGTTTTAGTAATAGTTAATAATTTAAAGATTAACTTATCATAATATTTTTACTGAGTGTTCAATTGATATCTACATATTGGATGATTAGCAGTCATCTTCAAAGCATTTCATCCTTATAAATAGAGGAAACTTGAATGCATGTCCACTCACATTCTATCTTCTTTCTCTTCTTTATCTATTATTCTTTTTTATGTCTATTTTTAGTTATAAATTAATATGTTATCTTTACTTAATTTAATTTTTTCTTTAATTATTAGAATAAACATGTTCATCTTCTAAATGTATAATTTATAAATATATCTTCCATTAATTCTTTTATTCATTTTTGAATTATTTTTTATACCAAGATAGCGGTAAGATTAATCACTTAGTGATTCTTCAAATACTCAAGATACTAGTAAGATTTATTTTGTTCTATAATATGGATTTAATGAGAGATGTGTTCTTAGCATACTTTTTTAATATTTCTTTCTTGAATTATTTTAGCATTTTTTTATAAACACGTTATAACTTCAAGTATGAGTTTTATTAGTGACGTCAATTAATTGAAGGTGTAGTAAAATACGAAGAGTGTATAATGTGATTGTGACAAGTTTTTAATATAAAATATTATTTTTTTGAAAAGATCTTATGTAACATCCGGACCCGCTAACCCGCAAGCCCACAAACCCGGATCCAATATAGAGCATTATAAATACCACCTAGGGGTGCCACAGATTTTATTTTCTGAAATTTTATGGCCGGCCCTAGGTAAGAGAGAATTCTCCCTCCTCCCCCTGTTCATGTTTTCTTCTTCTGTTTCTCATCCCCTAAATTTCTGTTCGGCCTAGGAGAAGAAGATCCTCCATCTCGGCAAGAGAAGTTGTAGGATCTGGATGGCACCAAGAGGCGGGTGAATTGGTGTATAAAATTTTAGCCACTTATATTATGCTAGATTTGTTCGAGTATGTTTAGCGGAAGCATATAAGTTCAAAAGCACAACAATTAAGAGTTAGAGAGAGAAGGAAAACAAACAAGCACACAA
>LTAE01011766.1:0-14798 GCA_001647135.1 Pontederia paniculata | reverse complement strand
CCCCCCCCCCCAAAGGGGCGTCGACTGTTACAACGCGACTGCAGGTCCTCCGAATCAGAACCCTAAAATCCGTTTTTATACTCTGGTGTCACGGCCCGTGATAAGGTGTAACGGCCCGTGAAGAGGAAGCGCTACGGCTTCATTGTTGCGCTACGGCCGTGAAGAGTTGCAAGAACATGCAACAATGATATTAAAAAATACAAAGTAAGTATTTAATTGGTAAGAACATGCAACAATGATATTAAAAAATACAAAGTAATAATGACAAAAATAGATAGTAAAAATGGAGAAAAATGATGCTAAAAAAATATTATTTAATATTGTCTAAAAAGAAAATGTATAGTGTGTGTACCAAATTTATTAAAATAAATTCAAATGACATTTAGAAATTTAAATTATTTTAATTAAAAAAGTAAGTAGTTAATTGGTAAGAATAGACAATAATGATATTGAAAATAAAAAATAATAATGGTAAAAAAAGGCAGCAACAATAGGGAGTAATGATGGTAAAGAAATAGAAAGTAATATTGTTGAAAAGTGTATGTTATGTGCAACTATTTAATTAAGATAAATTCAAAAAATGTGAAATTCAAATTATTGGTAAAATAGTAAGTATTTAATTGGCAAGAATATGAAACAATGATATTAAAAATAGAAAGTATAACAATAAAAGTGGGCAGTAATTAATAGTACGGAGTAATGATACTACAAAAATAGAAAGCACTATTGTTATAAAAAAATATACGTGTCACCATTTAGTTAAAATGAATTCAAATGAAATCTAATTCGAATTACTTTAGTTTAAAAAAATATATTTAATGTGTAAGAATAGGAAATAATGATATCAAAAAATAAAAGTAACTATGGTAAAAATTGACACTAAGAATGGGGAGTAATTATGTCAAAGAAATAGAAAGTAATATTGTTAAAAAAAAGAAAGTGTATATTATGTGCAACCATTTAATAAAAAAAAATATATTATATTTATTGTAATTTGGTTAATACAAAGAATAGGCAATAATTATATTGAAAAATAAAAAAGTAATTATGGTAAAAAATGACTGTAAAAATGAGGAGAAATTATGCCAAAGAAATAGAACGTAATATTATTAAAAAAAAAGAAATCTTATATTGCGTACAACCATTTAATTAAAATATTATATTATATTTTTTTGTAATCCAACTAGTACAAAAGATATTAATTTTTCATAAAATCCAATCTGTGTTGGAATTAATGGTAGTAGGTGGATGGATAAATGCTAGAATACGAGGTGTTCGAATTTCCTGATGCAAATTAATGTTTCAGAGAATAGAGATAAGGAAATAAAAAAAATCCAGAAAATGTCAAAATATCACAAAAACAAAAGACTGAAAGGATTAAAAAAAGGGTGCCCTTATTGCCACTCCTAAATTCTTAATGCCACTCCTCTTTTACCAACTTTACCCATAAATATTTTATTATTGACATCACATGAAACATCTTATATCTTTATTTCTATTATTTAAGAGTTACACAATTTCTCAAAAATCTTCATCATATTTTTTTCTCTTCTTTTATAATTGTTTTCTTATTATAATAATTTTTTTATGATAAATATTTTATTTATGAAATTTTTATTATTGCCATATTTTATTTTTTTCTCTTGTTATAATGACTCTAAACTTTTATATTTTTCATATTTTTAAAGATCTAGTATTTAATAAAGTTTAATGAAAATTAAAATTTTCACGACATACATTGCTCATTCTAAATAAAAGTACTATAACTTATTATATATACATATATAGTTTTTTGTGGTAAATACGAAGATATAACAATAGTTTCTAGTGTAAAAAAATCAACTTAGTATTATTATTCTATTAAGTCATTTTAAAATAAAAGACTACCTAACAAATATTTTATATATAAAATTAAATTTCAAATAAAATATATTTTAATTTATCCGAATAAAATATAAAATAATAAGAAATAAACTATTATAATAAGAGAAAAAATAATATTGTAGAGATTTTGAAACTTGTGCAACTTTTGATGAATAAAAAAATTTATTATGTAGTGTCATTAATATAAAGTTGAAGGGTATAAAAGGTTAAAGAGGAGTGGTTTTGGAATGACAATAAGGACACCCTAAAAAAATATGTATTTAATTGTTAAGAATAGGCAATAATGATATTGAAAAGTAGAAAGCAATAAAAGTAAAATAGGTAATAAGAATAGGGAGCAATGATACTAAACTAAAAAGTAATATTGTTAAAAAAATCATATATTATTTGCAATCCTAGAATATTATATTTAACTAAAAGGGGTGTATTTTATGTGATCTATTTAACACAAAAGATATTAAAATTTTATGAAACAAATGAATGTTTGTGAGAAAAGAGATAAAATAAAAATTTTGAGAAATGCCAAAACACCAAAAAATGATTCAGAATACTGAAAGGAGAAGTTGCACTAGCTTATATATAAGATAAAAAATAATTATTAATTAGTAAGAATAGGCAATGGTAAAAATAGGTAATAGGAATAAGGAGTAATGATAGTAAAATAAGAAGTAATATTGTTAAAAAAAAGTGTATATTACGTGCAATCATTTAATTAAAATATCATATTTAACTAAAAGTGTATTTTTTATGTGATTCGGTTAACACAAAAGTTATTAAAATTTTATGAAATGAAATCTATTTTGTAACTAATGGTAGTATGCATATAAATGCTTTATACACTTTCTGTAATTGGTGCTTGTAGTAAGTTTTTATATTTTTATATCTTTTAACAAATATTTCCATATAAATAGTTATATTATGTTATATCAATTATGTGTTTTGTTCTTGAAAGTGATTTCTTGCTTATACCCTTTCTTTTTTTATCTTTTAAATTATTTCTCTTCGTCGTGACATCTTTTTGTTTTACAAAAGGAAAATAATACCAATTTTGAACTTGACAAAGCCTTCTCTCAATCAACTATAAATCTACCTCCTCTCGTTCTTAATCGCATGCCCCTTCTCAAGAATCATTTTTGTATATGTGTATTAATATTGTTATGGATGGTAACAAAACATATTGCTTTGATATCCATTTGTTATGGATAGTACCAAAACATAAAGCTTTAATATTAGTTTGTAGATGGCGATAGAAAGCAATCACATGTAGATGGGGACATTGGTATCTAACGAGCTTCAACCTTAAGTGTGCTATGTCTTCTATATAAACAATTATTATTTAAAATTGGAGAAGTATAGACAAACTATTCTGGAGCCCCATGTAGGGAGCTTCACCCTCCCTTGGCTCGTTGAATCCTAGACTTCAACATCATTTAGGAAACCACCAATTTTAGAGATAAATAAAATTCTAACTAAATAAAATTATAAAAACCTAAACAAATAGGCTACAAATTTAATTTCAAACTCTAATATGAATTCAAGTCAAACTCTAACAAGTATTTTCTCTAATGTATGTTTCTTACACTAAATATAAAACCACATCATGGCCATATTATCTTTTTGTGAAGAAATGGATATTCTAAAGAAATATTATGTAACACCAAGATTCTTTAGGTTTAATTAAATCATAATATTTTTTAGTTGGACTCTAAATTAAATTTAAACAATAGATTTTGAGTTGGTTTAAACTTGGAAGAAACCCTAGAACTCCCTTATAAATAGACCCTTAAAGAAGAGAAACCCTCACTATTTTCTCTAAGCCCTAGCCGTTGTAGAAGCCTCTCTCTTTCCCTCTCTTCTTGTTCTTCTTCACCCCTAGGTGCATAAGTAAGAAATAGTGTAACTCCCCCAAATCCATACCGCCACGTGACAGAACATAGACTTGGAGATGCTACGACAATAGTTCTTTGACTTGACTTTGACCAAAAGACTAGCCAACAATATGCAAAAGCAATGACTTTAAAATAAAACTCAATAAAATAGTCTAGCAAGAAAAGTCATCCTTTTACATTGTTCCAAGATAGAATAAAAAAATGTAAAAAATAATTAGACTCAGTAGGCTGGACACAAGCTAGACTCATCATGTGTAAGACATCATCACGATCATCTATGTCACCAATGTCGTCGCCTATTCATCATTTCCTCCCTCGCCTACAGGATCAAAAGCAAGGGAAAACAATATCCCATGAGTTATAAAGCCCAATATGTAAAGAAAATGCAAAAGTGAGAGACATATATAAAGATATGAGAAAGATCAATTAAACAATAATACTATTTTTCTTTACCTCTTTACTTTTTCGTGACCTCTTTTTCAATTGTAACAATCTCAATAACAATCCAATTGCAAGAACCTCAATTGCATTGCTGTGAAGCAAAGCCCAACTAATCATTGTTCAATAGGTTCAAGCCCAATTCAATCTTTTACCTTTTTGCATCCATGGTGGGAACATCAACCGCATGTAGATGCGGGGTACCAATATGTTCAAGCCATGTAATGTGATCCTCAATATCAATTCATTGATTTATCTTTATTAATGCATATAAGATTCAAGTTATCCCGTCGCAGGATGGCTAGCTAGGCCATAAGTGTTCATCAATACTCAATCCCGCAATCAAGATAAATCCTGCAATCAGGGCAAGCTCCAATCATGACAGAGTCCCGCAATCAGGCTAAGCCCTACAATCAAGACAGAGTCTCACAATCAAGGTAGAACCCTTCAATCAAGGTGAAACTCCTGCAATGAGGACAGCGTCCTACAATCAGGGTAGAACACTGTAATCGAGATAAACTCCGCAATCGACGGGGCCCTCCTCTTAATGCGCCAATTCAATCACAATTAATATATCCTTTTAAGCCTGATTAATTGCTAACTAAGTTATCATCCAATATTAATTCCAATCAACAAGTAGAATTAAACATATTTATAACAATAACGATATGAAATTAGCGATAGAAGTAGGACATCTTCAATCGGGAACACGACACACTTTAGCGCACAACACGACCCATCTACCATTGGGACATCAACCTATTTTCTATCGGGACACGACACACGCTATCAACATTCATAGTCCATGCTCTGTACTACGCGGCTGGTTCAAGGAGATCTAGTATACGTTCAATCAACTTTAGTTTACCTTTGTCGGCACGCCTGAGTGAGCATGGTGTCGATGTCACCAGCGAACACGACCCATCTAGGACGCGTCCATCTTTGTAGCAGTGAACACGACCTGCGTTGTAGATCAACGCGGTCCATGTCACGACGGTGCAATGGTGGACTTTTATTATGTTGAGGAACACAACCCGCATCATGGGGCGACGCGGTCCATTTTCGATGCTCCGTCGTTCACCTATGAAACACGACCAGCACACAACTATTTCTTACCTGCGAACGCGGTCCGTTTCCTTAGGGATGTGGTCCACGTTTGTTGGTCGATTATTGTAGATCGACTTCGTCTCATTCACTTCTTCAACTATTATTATAACTTTATACGTAGACATGAAACTATAACAACTACATGTCATATACATATGATAATCCCTAAGGTTGATCCTCCCAATTACATACCTTGGTTAGTTAGCCCTCCTTCCTCTTCCTTAATTTGCCTCACGTGTCTTCCCCTTCTTTTAGTCCGCTAGGGGAGAGAGAGAGAGAGAGAGAGAGAGAGAGAGAGAGAGAGAGAGAGATCTTGGTTCTTAAGGCTTGAGAGAGATCTTGGTTCTTAAGGCTTGAGAGAGATTATGGGTCCTCCCCTCTCCTAAACATAATTTAGTCAAAGTTAATTTAATCCCTCCTATCTCTCTTATGATTAAGAGTCCTTTAAAATTAGTTTGGGTAGAATTAGGAATATTAAAAGATTAGAATAATAATTTGACTTTGACCCTTACTTATTCTTTTTCTAATCCTAATCATACTCCATCTTATATTCTTTTATTAATTATTTTTATTTTATGAATTTCCTGGCTGTTACAAATAGGCTCTCTCTCTCCAATCTTTTCTCCTCTTTCTTTCCCTCTCCTAAATTCATGCCTAAACCCTAGGAGGAAAATGAAGGAGACCGATAACAATGCAGATATCAAGGCAATGGGAACGAGAATTAGTATAACACAATGAACAACCTAATGAGATTAGGTATGTACTTAGGCGGATCCTTGTAGATATGTCTCTCATGATAAATAATTGCATGCTTGGTTTTGGCCCTACATAGGAATAGATTATTGTAAAAATTATAAAGTTTTAATCCTCATTTAGTCTCCTAGATGAGTAGATGATTCATCTTTAACTATGTGATAGTTCTAGCCCTTGTTTCGATTGAACGTGGTAGATTGAACGCGTGAAGTTGGATCGTCATGGCCGCGAAATTGGATTTCATGCTCATGAATGTAAAGATGATAATTAAGATGCAGCAAATCCACCGGTCATTGCTATTACAAGTCAAATGTTTCTATAATATTACATGAAAGTTCGTTGTGATTATATTGTTACAATCATATTGCAGCTAAGATATAGATTTGATTCACATCTGTTGGAGAGAGGATATATCTTCATGTGAACAATCATAACTGAATGATATCCTCAACAAGAGAATATATCTTTGTCTGAACTATCATAACTGAATAATATCCTCAATAGGCCCCTCAAGCCGAGCTGGTACGAAAGTAAAGGCGAAGCTTGTCACACTAAATTGGAACCGGCTAGCAGAGAGTGGTTTCATCAAGATATCTGCAACATGATCCTTCGAAGAAATATATTTAACCTGTAGGCATCATTGAGAGATCTCATTGCGAAAAAAATGGAAATCAACATCTATATGCTTTGTACGGGCATGAAAAACCGGGTTGGCAGTGAGATAAGTTGCACCAATATTATCAAACCATAAGGTAGGAGGGATATCTATATGAAGTCCAAGTTCCCAAAGAAGAGACTGAAGCCAAAGAATCTCAACAGTAGCATCCACCAAAGCCCTATATTCGGACTACATTGATAATCGAGAGACAACCCATTATTTGTGAGAGGACCAGGAGATGAGATTGGGTCCAAAATAAATGGTGTACCCGCCAATTGATTTGCGATCATCAACTGAACCTGCCTAGTTGGCACCAGAGAATGCTTGAATAATCAGGGAGGAAGTAGGTGCAATAAATAGGCCAAGTCATCCACATACACAAGAATGAACATTGTAGATCCCACATGTCTATAAATAAAGAGAGAGGTGTCTGACTTAGAAGGAACAAAGCCAAACTTTTGAAGAGCCGATTGAAGCTTGGCGGACCATGCACACGGTACCTCATGAAGATCATAAATAGACCGTCATAAATGGTATACATGTTGTGGACGCGCTGGGTTGACAAATATCGGTGGCTGAGACATGTACACATCCTCCGTGAGATCACCATGAAGGAAGGCATTGCTCACATCAAGTTGGCATAAATGTCAGTAATGCATTAAGGCAATATATAGAACTAGGCAAATTGTATTGGGTTTGATCATTGGAGAGAAGGTTTCATGGAAGTAAATCCCTTCACTGATGAAACCATTTTGCAGCAAGACGAGCTTTGTAGCGATCAAGGGAGCCATCAACATTGTACTTCTTGTAAAACACCCATTTACAACCAATGATATTCATGGAAGCGGTGTAGGGAACTAGTTGCCATGTACTCACTCGACATTGCCTGACGCCAAGAAGTATGTTTATTAGCCTCTGTGAATCATGTAAGATCTCCTTTCCAATGAGTGAGGGGCAGATAGTGGCAGTTAATGCCCGAGACTTCAAATCAGCAAGCTCACGATAGTCGACCTTGCTGCATGGCCGAAGCATCATGCTTTTGGAAGGACAACTAGGTCGACTGGCTTCGTGGTGATACTGCAGGAGAGTTATTACAGTGCAATTATTTTCTAAAAGCTATGGACTAGAACTGCAGGAAGAGAAATGGGGAAAGGTTGATGGGACACTGATCCAAGGGGTAGGCGACGAGACTGGAGAAGTAGCCGAAGACATAGAGATGATCACTTTAAATGGAAAATGGTCTTCATCAAGATAGACATGTTGAGCGATATAGTACTTGTCGGTGGCAGGGTCATAGCATCTATATCCAATATTGGAGGAAGGATGTCCTAGAAAAATGCAACAGATCATATGAAAATCAAATTTATGGTGATTATAAGGGCATAAGAACGGGTAGGCAGCACAATAAAAAATGCGAAGAGACATATCATTAGGAGGGGGTTTGTAACATCTGACTTTAAAATAAGAGGAAAAACCCATGTGAATTTAGAGAAATCATCTAACAATAAGAGAAAATAATGACGACCTTCAGCCGACATGACTGACGAAGACCCCAGACATCGCCAAAGACTAAATCTATTGGAGCATGACTTCAGGTATTGGTCGGAGGTAATGTGAGGTGACTAGACTTTCCATACAGACATGCCTTGCAACATTTGGAAGCAGACATAGACATGTGAGAAGGGCGGCAATGACGATGAACAATTTGGCGAACAATGGTGGAATTTGGGTCTCCTAAGCAAGCATGCCATTGATCGACACTTATTCATTGTGAGGAGAAAACTTGAGGAGACTATGAGGACTACGACGAGGGAAGGAAGCGGTAGAGTCCCTTTTCATCATGGCCGTGAAACAATGGTTTACAGGTTTGTAGATCCTTGACAACAATGCGAGATGAGTAAAAGTCAAAGAAATAATAATTATCATTAGCAAATTTGGAGACAAATAGCAAAGTTTTAGCAAGAGCAAGAACCCGAAGAAATTGCGTAACTGCAAGGGACGAGAAGTGCATGGGATTGAAGAGGAACCAACACGAGAGATAGATATAGCACTACCATTGCCAACAACATCTGCATTTTATCGCCACCAACATAATGTTCATATTGAGAGAAAGATTGAATGTCCAGTGTGGAGTGATGCATGGCAGTTGAGTCATCCAATCAATGTATGGTTCAAGAATTGAATTGGAAGATATCACTTGGAAAGGAACAATAGCATAGGCTTGGGGATGTGGATGTCATGGAGCAGTTGGAGTGTGTGTCTAATGCATCATTGTCACAGGAGGTTGAAAAGAAGCCTAATGCTGAAGCTTGCATTTGTAAGGACTATGCCCAAAAATACCACAATCTGTACAGGGATCACGATTGTCAAATCGTTCTTGTCCACCGACTCGACCACGCTCTCGCCCAAGATTATCCGGTATGGATATCAAATGAGCCTCGAGAGGAAGAGAGTTTGAGGCTGACCTTACAGAGAGGCTATTGAAGTTGGATCTCATGGCTAGAGAGTATGCTGTGGAGTTCAGCATATGTTACAGGATCTAGTTGGGCTGCGAGGCTGGACACAATGTCGTTGTAGTTGCTTCCAAGGTTGTTGAAGAAGATGGCATTGAAGGAAGAAGACGAAAGAACGAGAATAGTTGTAGCAAGTTCATGAGCAAGATACTCGGCTTCATGCAAAAAGGCAGCAATACTCCTATCTCCTCTCTTCAGATTGTGGAGCTACATTGTCAACTGAATTATGTGGGTGTGAGATGGGGCACCGAAGCTTGACGCAGAGCATTCCAAGTAGTAAAGGAGGATGAGAGGCCAACTATAAGCGGCATAACCTCCTCTGATAGAGAGGCGATGATCCAGCTCAGAAGTAATTGATCTCTCTTCTGCCATTCAATATGAGCAGGATTGATAACACGAGAAGGAGTGATTGAATCAAAGGTGGTTTGGGTCACAGGAGGACTAGGAATAAATTCTGGAGGACATACTAACATTCCTGTGATGTGAGATTCAAGATCAATTGCCTTGAGTAGCGGGAGAAATTGTGTTCTCCAAAGTAAATTGTTTGTAGGATTTAACTAGAGGGAAAGGAACTCGACGATTGGCTAAATTATGGGAAAGTGGAGAAGTTTGCAGAGGTGGTCATGTCTTCTTATGTATTTTCCTGTGAAGAAACAGAGGAGTTGGAAGATCACATGGTGATAGGAATGCCCGTTCTGATACCATGTAAAGATGAGAACTAAGATGCAACAAACCCACTGGTCTTTATTATTATTACTCAAATGTTTATATAATATTACATGTAACTTTGTTGTAACCATATTGTTACAATCATACTGCAACTAAGATATAGATTTGAATCACATCTGTTGGAGAGATGATAAATCTTCATGTGAACCATCATAACTAAACGATATCCTCAACAAGAGAATATATCTTCGTGTGAACCATCATAACTGAATGACATCCTCAATAGTAAAGCCATCACACAAGATGGCGCATCTTCGATAGTGTTAATGAAGGAAACCATCATGCCCATGAAGGTGACTTCATGGGCCGTGAAGTTGAAATTAAGGAAACCACACTTCGATAGCAGCCATGAAGAAAACCCTCAAGCTAGTGAGTATTAGATTCACACCCATGAAGGTGACTTTTTGGGCCATGATGTTGAAGGGAAGAGATTGATTACTTTGTAGCGATCATGAAAGGCTCATTCATGCCCATGAACACAAACATTAAGGGTCCTGAAGGAATCTTTCATATGCCGTGAAGGACCCTCTATAGACGTATGCATAATTTTTATTATTATGTTATTGAAGATTGCAGATGATTGATGATGTACTTTCCTGAAGATCAAGGACTAACTAGTTTGGTGCCCACGCGATGCGAAATGTCTCAAATAAAAATTTCATTCATTTAACAAATGATCTTAACTTTTTATATTTATTAAATTTTAGATAAAATATATTTAATTATATTGCAATGTTTTTTAAAATGAGTTGAAAATAGAAGTATGTGCAACTTTTTTCCCTTCCATTGTATTGAGTTTCATTGATATTTTATTTCCCACATAGTTTCCCCATTAACATAAAATGCCTTAAGATTAAATAATTTATAACTTTTTTTCTAAAAGCTCTTGATGCATACGCATTGTGGCGTCATTACAGTGCAATTATTTTATGACATTCAACATTAAACAATTGTGAAATGAGGGTTAAAAGAGGGACATATGCATGCAAGCATGATATTATTATCTTAAAGTATTAACATGTGAGCTTGCATGCAATATATTAATGAAAGACAATTGACAACAAATAATATTCTGCCACATCAAATATCCTCCCATACATGTTATATAAGCTTATATTCAATACGTACATATCTAACTTTAGATTGACCAAGATATCATCGAAATATAATATGTTATTATTATATGAACCATAAGATAAAAGAATAATATACTACAAAAATTTTATGCAAGAAAAATCTTGCAACATCAAAGGATCTCATCATGTGAATTTGCAAGCATATCATGCAAATAATATTATGCCACAGCAAATGCTCTCACATACATGTTATATGAGTTTGCATTGAACACTACATGTTTAGGTTTATATTGACACACAAAATAACATTATTAATATTTCAAATGTAATGCATTATCATTGAATATAAAATAAATAAAAAATATATTATACAACATATATTATCATAAATGAAAAATAATTTAGAAAGAAATAAAATTATTATTAAATGATCATAAGTGCATATGTCAATTCACACAAACAAACTAAAATAATATAAATTAATGTGATAGTAAGCAATCCAATATCTTACAAATTTAACTCTCAATCAATTATTTTTTAAGATAATATAATTTTCTTATAAAAAATATCTTATGATAAAATAGAACTTGTTTAGCCTTATAATTTCATTTTGTATTTTGTAAGCATGTTGTTTAAAAATATGTGTAATCATAATATATGTCTATAATAACATATGATTAAAGTATCATTAATAAAAGACATCTTAATATTCAATGATTTATAAATAGAATGGTCCATTTATTCTAAAAGTACCATGAATGCATCAGACACATTGTGACATGTACATTTCATTACAATTGTTGGTTTGAAATTCATGTGTGAGATATGAGAAAATATCATATGTATTCAAGCAAGATTGTGCACGTCAAAAAGCTTATGTCTAATGCAAGGGTAATATGCATGCAAATAATGTTCAACAACTTCAAAAATCCACTTATGTATGCTGCAGAAATTTGCACTCAACATGTACATGTCTAGCTTTAGATTAATTAAGATTGCTATATAAATATTTAAACATATGAAATTATTATTATACGAACAGTAAGGAAATATAGAACATATTGCAAAACTTTAATGCTTTTGCATGAATAATTTAGGAAGAAACATAATATTATTAAATTATGGTATATAGATATTCCAATGCACAGATATAATTAAATAGAATAGAAATTGATGACTTAAGAGTCCCCACACGAAACTTAGCATTTTAACTGGGAATCAACTATAATATTACAATAATATAATTTCCTTACATAAATGTCTTATAATTTGAAGTTTAACATAAAAGTTTTTTTATCTCATAATTTTATTTTGTATTCTATAAGTACATGAGTTCGTAAATGTGTGTGTGTGTAATATGTTAAAAATAATAAAATATTATTAAAATATTGATAACATAAAATACCTTAAATTTAATAATTTATAAATAGAATAGTTCATGTCCTAGAGCCCTATGGGCGTAGACATTGTAATGTGAGTTTATTGCAATTGCTGTTGATAAGAAGACTGATGCTTTAGGCTAAGGCCACTTACTAAAATCAAATTCTATAGACCTATAGATTTTTTTTTTGCATTCAACATTAAAACAATTATGAAATAAGGGTTAAGCAAGTATCATATACATGCAAGCAAGATCTTGTCATATCAAAGAGAGCATTATAAATAGTTTAAGAGCCTATTTGACTAAACTTATAAGTAGTCTAAAACTACTTATAAGTTGATTTTAGAATTTCTCCATGTAGAAAAAAATAAGTAGGTCCCCCCTTCTTATTTTTAAAGTGGTTGGCTTATTTTTTTAACCAATTATATTACTTTTTCATTCATATTCTTTTGATAATATTATCATATGACTGCAAGAGTATCTTAGTCAATATTTATTNTTCTTATTTTTAAAGTGGTTGGCTTATTTTTTTAACCAATTATATTACTTTTTCATTCATATTCTTTTGATAATATTATCATATGACTGCAAGAGTATCTTAGTCAATATTTATTTTAACAAATATTATAACTACTTATTGTTATTATCAGTACTTTTGCCCAAAAGTGTAAATACTTACATTTTAAAATAAGCTTCAACACTTAAAATACTTATCAGATTAGTGCTTATCAAATTTTTTTTAATCAGCTAATCCAAACATGCCCTATTATTATATGAACAATAAAGAAATTAAAAGTATACAATACAAATATTTATGCTTTTTATGAATAATAATTTAGGAAGAAATAAACTTATTATTAAATGACTATAGATACACCAACACACATAAAAAAATATAAAATATAAATTGATGTCATAGAGTTTCGCAGACGATCAAACATTTTATAAATTTAACTCATAACAAACTACATTTTTAAAATAATAATAAGATCTTATTATTAGTAAATATAAGAATTAAATTAAATGTGAAGAAATAAAAGAGAGATAGCCATATCTTCTTATTCAGAAAAAAAATTAATGAACTAAATAAAGAATAAACTGTCTTTTAAATTATGATGCATAAATTTTAAATAATATTTAAACTAATAATAAATAAATAAAAGAACTAATGAAATATATTTTTATAAATGATACTAACAGGTGGAAGCTCACCATCTTTTATTCTACTAACTAATAGTAAATAAGTTAAGTAAAGATAAAATATTAAGTTACAACTAAAATGTAGAATTAAAAAAATAGAATCTAAACAAAAGAGAATGTGTAGAGACATGCATTCAAGTTTAGCATATGGTTGTCTTTTTATAGTAAAGGCATGTAGTTATAATGCTCTTTAACTACCTTTTCTAATTTTTGAAAATTTAAAATATTTTATTCAGTTATTCTTTATAGAACAGTTTGTAATTGAATTCTAACCTTCTATACTCATTATGATGGAAATGTGGCGATTCAAGAGTTTGTGAAATGTCATACTCTCCTTAGACTACTCTCTCTTTAAATAGTAGAGATATGTGGACAAGATAAGGGTCAATCATATTCACTAAATTAAATGATGATTTTGCATGCATTGATTGTTGAGTGTTATTAATGATGGGGGACCCGGAGAACAACTGTTATCCAGTTCTTATTGCCTGACTTTCTCCTGGCCTTGCAACTAAAGGATTTCTCGAGCATGCTCCTCGGTCATGGCTTGTGCACCACATTGACCTATTGATGAGACCTCTAATAACTCATGAGCTCTTCAAAGTCACCACAAAGTAATCTTCAAAGTCACTAATGAGACAAGTCAAACATAACAAGATAATCACTTGGTCTAAATATTATATTGATCATATTGCACTAGATGATTAATAGAAAGATGAATGAATGCTGATGTAAAGTATGAAAGTAAAGTAAGAAATGATGAATGAAAAGAAAGTAAAAGATGATGAACAATGACTGAGGATTAATTAATATTTGACTCTTTAATGATACTATCATGGCTTACTCCTCATGCAAACAAACTAAGGTATGACAAAGATGTTGAAAGATTAATGATTAATGAATAATGATTTTTGACTATATATCTTTCATAATATGGTCTTAGCTTATTCTTATACTTTATTTTATCATGAAAATATTATCTATTGTGCCTTACATATTGGGTTTTATAGATCACTAGAGAATTATCTCCCTCGCTTTGGATCTTGCAGATGAGTGATTGATGCGATGTGGGGTAAGATAGAAAATGACCATAGATTAGGGGATTAACCATGATCGATCTTCTGTAATGGACGTCTTCACTTCAAATTTTAATATTTATAGACCTAGCAC
>LTAE01011765.1:0-12037 GCA_001647135.1 Pontederia paniculata | reverse complement strand
GAAGGCGCTTCCCGGGAGGCGATGGCCACTCACTAATGATAGTGTGTGGACTTCCCCAAACACGGACCCCAGAGAAGGGTGGGAGGCGATGGCCACTCACTAGTGATAGTGTGTGGGCTTCCCCAAACACGGACCCCAGAGAAGGGTTGACCTAGCTAGCCACAATTAAAGGCCAATGTTACCCGAAACTCATCATGTAAAGATAAGAATGTGCCTTATGATCAAGATGTTTAAATGAATATGATGTGAGTCAAAGTGAACTCAAAATGGATTATATGGCTAAGATGTAAAGATGCAAATGTACAAAGATGATCATAAACATAAAATGCTTAAAATCATTTATGCTTCATGTGTGAAATGTTTAATTCTATGCTCAAGCCATGTAAATGTCATATGTTGATGCTACCTAAAATGTTTTATGTTCAAAGTCTATACTTATGACTATGATGTTATGTTATGATATGTATATATTGCATGATACATGCCGACCTTTACATACTCTAATCGGGGGGTTTTCACCTCTCCTGCTTCTGGATTCATGCAGGCGATGATGCATGAGTGACTTGGCGGTGGTGTGCTCATGGCGGCTTGACTTGCACATGATTGTGTCTAGGTCTTATAGGCATTTTAAGTCATTAGGGTTATATCTAATGAACTTATTATTTTATTTTATGTCTCGAGTCGAACGAGCCTAAGCCTCAAGTTATGGGCCTTATGTTTGGCCATGGATTTATGCCCATATACGGCAAGATGATTATGGATTTTTATATGTTTTCGTTGTCTTGAGTTATATTATCATGATATTATGTTTAAGTTTTCCGCTGTAATCTTCCAATTATTATTATGTTCTATAATGTATGTTCAACATGTATCGCCGTCGAAAAGCCTTCGCGGGTCAAGCCCAAGAGAGTGTATTTTGGGGGCGTTACAAATTTACTAGCTTCTGCAATCATCACAATTATGTTATTTTTATATGTTTGTTAATGTGACACATATGTTGACCTATCATGATTAATAAAATTGGCAAAGACTATAATGAAATAGCACTTACGTGAGCTGGCTTTGCCACGCGGAAATGTTGAATTTCAAGACGTTACTAGTTTGGGTTTCAATTTATTTTCTCAATCCGATATAAGATAACCCTACATTCAATTTTTTTCATTGTTATTTGTTTTTCTTTTCAAACTGATCTACTTTTATATTACTCACTTTGCAAACCTCACTATATCATATACATGATCATCGAGTTAAAGAGGAACAATTATCCTTGCAGCACAGCAGCTAATGCTAAAATCAGTAGGATAAAGACTTTTGGGTCGACAACCTGAATCGCAATTGGACGGCCCAAATAGTTTACTGGACCATAACTTGGTCCAATGGACTTTCCAGTTAATGTATTTATTGAAAAAATAACAAATTGAACCAGCAGAACAAAAGTCAGAATTTCCATAATCACTTTTGCTTAAACAAAATTGCATCGCATAAATTCTCAAAATACAGAGACTATTTTTTCTCACATTTCTTTTTTAAACAATTGTAAGGACTTTATATTTAAAGCGTAATATTAAATGAATGTGTAAATTAATCAAATTTTATTTTTGAATCATGAAAGTATCTTATAAAGATAAGATTATGATGCAGAAATAAACAACCCACTTATAAATTAAGCTGTCTCGAGTTCTATTTTTATGATAACTCTATCAAATTCATGTGCCTATTTAATTGAATAAAAATAATTATGCATCCATATTTTCTAGCATTTATTGTAGATCTTATATATCTTATTCAATTTTAAATTATAGTCAATACCATTTTGGAAAGGAGTTTAATACCATTTTGGAAAGGAGAAACAATTTGACCACAGGTTACTTAATTAAGTTTAATTGATATAATTAACTAATAAAATTATGTTCAAATGTCTATAACAACTAATAATCTCATGTTTAATTTTTGGAATTTTATCAAGATGTATAAAAAGTGAACGTATTTTTAATGGCATTGTCCGAATTATTAATTCATTTTTATGCGACCAAATCCCACACAATCTTGGCATGTCGTCTTCAGTAAGGTGTGGATCAGAGCAAACAGACCTTTCTCTCGACCCACAATCCCCAAGCTCTAGATATTATTTTAATTTTTTAATCCACCGGTACTGAAATTTTATTTATTAAAACTTACTAAAATCTTGTGAAAAAGTCATAAATGGAATGCTCAATACGGCCTTTAGGTGAACATGTGTTCTTGTTAGTCCTCAAGAATTAATCGACTAGATAGATAAATTTTGATTTGGTGTTTGGATGAAAAAGTGTAATGATAAAGAATTAAAAAGTTGATTAGATGTTTTAGTTCGATAGGCGTTTGGATAAACTTTTAGAATTAAAGTATTTTTATTTAAAAAAACAAAAATAGTTAAATTAAATATATATATGATAATTTATTATTATTTATTTTATATGCTTACTAAAATAATTAATATTATAAACTTGCTTTAAATAAGAAAATTAATAATAATAATTATTATTATTAAATAAGAAAACTGCAACTAATAATAATTATTATTTACTCATTTAAATAAGAAAATTAATAATAACGCATATTAAATAATTTTTTAGAGTTTTATTAAGGATGAATTAGCAAACAAATCCATACCAAAAAATAATTAACTTAATATAAATATTTATAATTGAAAATGGAGAAACGTACATTATGTTCTTTGATTAATGATTAATATTATAATTTATTGTAACTGGTAAAATCATAAAATGCAAATATAATCTAAACAACACGTTATATTAATTTTTTATTATAAAATAATATTAATTCAATTATTTGTTTTATGTTATTATTATAAGCTTAGCGATAATTTTAAATGAGTTGACATTTTTGTTTCATTTGAAAGATAGTTTAAATAAAAATAATTATTTCAATTGCATAATATTATTACTATTTTAAATTTTACCTTAATTAAAATTCAAACGAAAATCCAAGTTCTTTATTTTTTAAAAAATATTAAAATTTAACAAAATAAATTAATAGATATGTTTATATTATTAATTATAATTATAATAATTAAAATATGTTTTCCTGTTTTAGTTTACTATTTTTTGGCAAAGAACATCATTACTTAAAGTATTAATAAGTTAATATATAAATTTTAAAATATCACATCGAGATTAAAAGAGACAAAAAGAAAAAAAAGATTGGTTCCACTCTTTCACGGAATCAACCTTAGTTCTTGCCATTGGCAAGAACTAAAGTTACCAAATTCTGGTCACGTGATAGCTTTGACCAGAACTTAATTCTGCAATGATTATTTTTTTTTCTTGTGTTTGGGTGAACTAATCAGAACTAAGGTTGATTCTGACCTTAGTTTTTGTTAGTTTTGGTATCCAAACGGAGTCTTAGAAAAGTGCATTTATACCCCAATAAATTACTCATTACTAGCACTCTTAGAAAGTATCTACCTAAATATGGTTTCAAAATGAATTACAAGAGAAAAATAAAATAAAATTAAATTCTATGTATTAAATTAGTTTTTATACATGTATAGAGGAACGTGAAAGAGAAAAAAAACATTCGTTAAGTGATCAATTCAAAAGTATATTTTTATTAATAAAATTATGTATCAAAATTGATTTCTTTTAGTTACAATTTACTAGTTCGATAAGATATCATTCCAATTGAACTACTTTGAGGGTAAAGAATGTGTGAAGCATATTTATTTCATATATATGAAGTATTATTCAATTTTAAATTTATAATTGAAATTTTAGACATGATTTAAGTAATGTTAAATTATTTTTTAATAATTTAATTCAACTGACACAATCTCACTTACAGATTTGAGATTAAATGAGGAATAATATGTGCTCCACATATTCCTTATCTCTAATTTAATTTTTTGTAAACGCTGTAAAAATATAATTTCTTATCAATCTTTTCTTCTCCTTATCAACCAAGTAAATATAATCAATATGCCATAGGTATCCATATTGCCCTCAAGCCAAACTATTAGCTCTCGTTTTGACGTAAACTTGAAAAAAAAATCAGAAAACATTATATGTATATTCAAGTTACATCTTGCACTAATTACTATTAGAATGTGAAAATTCCTTCAACGACCATATTGAATTATTGATGCTTTTACCACATGATCTTCAACTCGGACTGCAGTCCCGGTTGTATAAAACGATTGCTAGGGAATTTTTAATTTTACAAAAAAGCTATTCTTGGATAAAAGAATATATAACTTCACCGATAGAATATGCTACACAAATTATAAAAGAATATATGAGTTCAACAACGATGTCTATGCATCCATGGGATTCTAATCTCTTACAATAATAGCATGTCAACCTCATTCAGGGATCCATCAGCCAATTTGCAATGGAAAAATTAGTTCAATTGTCAATAATAACTTCAAACTTCAATTACGGCACAAAACTTTATGGATCCCTTTAGGTGATAATACATATTGCTCCAAAAATTGACATTTTTGTGCTTTGTAGGGATCCGGACGAAGTGCCATCAATGTGGCACAGTTGTCATGCCGCAAGGAACTACAGGGAGCCAAGGTCCAGCACTTTAAATGCCATTGTCACGCATGCACTTGTGGCGTGCAAAGCCAGCCAGCGTTATCACTCTCAAAATTATTTTCTCTACGTACTTAATAAGTGAGAACGATTTTTAAACCCCCACGCAATGCAATGCATGGTCCTAGTGGTGCTACTGTTAGGTGGTGGTAGATCATGGCCATGATGAACCATTTTGTCCCAATGGGGCCCCAAATAGATCCACCAAAATCCTAATAAATAGCAATTGGCTCAGGTTACATCTAGATAAAGACTCATAAGGTTACAAAAGGAAAAAAAAACACAAGATTAGCTAAATAAATTTATGTTAGTAATAAAAGAAATAATACATTAAAATGTCAACAAGTGTACACTCCAATTTATAGGAATACATACTTATAAAGGCCCTATGCATGCATTGCTAAATTTAACACAGGCTATGTTGGGACAAAGTTCATATCAATCACAGTGACCCAACCCCCTTTGTCCTTTTCCTTGGAGTATATGATTCACACAGGCAAAAGGATAAAAGGCAATCTACCTAGAAATAATTTATGTGTACCATTTAAATGCAAGAATTGCATGCCGAACAGCAAAAGGCACAGTGCAGTTAGTAACTTAACAGCAAACGGACAGCGCCATTTGTGGAATTGAGCTCCCAGTTGCACACTTGGGATTAAAAAATGGGAAGCGACAGCAAGAAAAGTAATGGGAAGCCCATCCATTAGGTGCAACAGCCTAGAATATATAAGTAAAAATAAATCAGATAATTTGAAGCACTTGATATCTAACGTGCACGTACCCAATTGTGTTTGTCACCTATAACATATCTTAGACACAGTTCTCAATTATTATTATTATTCGATGGTTAGGTGGGTGGCTTTCAGGTGATGATACCTTGCCCTAATCTAATCCCCCTCTTAACTTTACGTTAATGGCTTCATTAGACTGCTGTCGGTGGCAAAGGAATGTATCTAAAGTAAAGCAGTAGTATACTAATTAAAAAAAAAAACCCAGCAACATCCACAGCAAAGGTCAGTAAAGGCTGAAGTTTTAACACTAGTTCACATCTTGCACCATATACTCATGTCCCAAGTGTATAAATAACATTAAACAGACAATTACAGTTTAAGGTTGATGACAATATCTTCATACAGATAATAAATATAAAAATAGATTAATCTCCACTTTGGTTTGACAAGTGAGAGGTTGAGAGGACAAATTTCAGTGCACCCACATTAACTTGGAACCATATGCAGATGTGCAAGTCAATCCAAATCCAATCTTGTGTCAGGTCACAAACGTTTGGCCAAAGAGACCCCGGAGAAGGACATCACAGCAGCTAAATTATCCGGTGAACATCTTGAACCCCTTCTTCACTACAGTCACATCTTCATCTTAATATGTTCAAGTATTGGAAAATGTAGGGTTCAACTATATTCCCATTCTTTATATTTGAGACATATTAATATTAGTATGATCTCATTTCCACATAACAGGTTCAGAGTTACACTAATTAAATTTCTTATACACATTTGTGTACTTGTTGATGCTCTTTTATGTTAAAGATTATCCTAATCCGCCACAATTTGAGAAGCAAATGGGATTCCCACACTGCTGGTATGCACAACAACATTATACATGGACAACAGCAGTCATCGTTTATTGATTAACAACAAGCTAACAAATAAAAAAAAATCAAAAGGCAGCAGAATTTGGACTACAAACCCAAACCAAAACAAGAGGTTTAACCACCCAAATCCTCCACAGACAGAAAGGAAGCACATCCCAATCCATACACATTACTCTTCTTTCTACTTCTACTCTTGGCTGCTCCATCCACTACTCGGCATCTACATCTATAAAAAAATACTAATTGGCCTTCAGTTGGGTCAGCACCAAACACCTCCAAAAACCCCCAAGAGACTCGACTTGAAACCCCAAAAGTATTCACATTTCACACCCAAACCACACCATAATACGAATACGAAAGCAAAAACAGAAGAAACTATCTACATGCAAAAGAACAACAAGGGAGAATACAGACCCCACGCGTTCCCCTGAACCCCTGGCCCAACTTAACCACCGGCATCTCCTACCTTTCTAGCCAACCACGTCGTCAAGCTTTCTTTACTGTACTGAACGGTACAAGTTTTACCTCAATGCCGCCGGCGTCATCCCTCCCTCCTGCCGCTGCTCCCTCAAGTACCTGAGCAGCGTCTCCGCCTGCGCAAAACGTCGAACACAAGTGAGTCGATATTTTTAAACATGAAAGTTGAGAGATTGGCATGGCAGATGGCGGCAATTGGATACCTTATGCTTGGCACGAGCCGAGCCGGACTGGGATAAGGCGACGAGGGGCGGGATGGCGCCCTCGCGGACGAGGAGGCCCCGGTTGCGGTGGCTCTCGGCGCACAGCAGTAGCAGGGCGTGGACGGCGAACTCCCGCCCTCTCGTTGGACCGGCCTCGATGGCCTCCACCAGAGCCGGGATCCCGCCGGCCTCCACGATTGCTTCCTTCCCTTCCGGAATCGCCGCCAGGCTTCCCAGCACCACCATCGCTTTCTCCGACGTGCCGCCGCCGCCCTCACCGACCATATCCACCAGCGGTGCCGCCGCCCCAGCGCTCACCGCGCGCTCCTTGTTCCGCCGCGCGCTGCACAGCTTATATAGCGTTGTGAGGGCGTCCTTCTTCCCGCGGCTCGTGCCCCCCACTAGCAGCGCCACCAGTGGCGGGATCGCCCCGCACGCACCAATAGTTGTCTCCTCGATCATCGACAGGCTCAGCAACGCGCACGCTGCATTCTGCTTAGCGCCGGCAGTACCGGTCCGCAACGCGTACACCAAAGGCTTAATGGCCCCGGCGGCAGTAACCGTTTCCTTGTTTTCCTCATCCAGTGAAAGGTTCAGCAGAGCCGTGACAGCGTTCTCCTGCGTCGCCGGATCCGTGCTCCGGAGCAGCGTCACGAGCGCCGGGATCGCACCGGACTCTGCTATAAGCGACCGGAAATCGGACCGGTGCTTAGCCAGCAACCTCAGCCTCGCGGCCGCAGCCCGCTTCGCCTCCAGCGACGGCGACGCCAAGCCCCCAACACACGCCCGCACAAGAGGCTCCACGTGTTCCACCGACGCGCTCTCGAGAACCTCCGACGAGGAAGACGACCCGAACCCAGGCAACAGTCCCAAAGCGGCGTCCAACGCCTCTAGATCCGACACCGCGGGGCTCTTTGGCGCGTCGTCGGATCTCGGCACCGACGCTAGCCGCTCGAGCTCGCCGGAGATGTCGGAATTAAAGCTCGAGTAGTCAGAAAAATCCCCGGATACCTCAAGTAGCTCCGAAGCGACCTCAGCCGATGCGCACCCCAACTTGCTCCCAGCAGCTCCCCCGGCGTCGGAAACGCCGACGACGGCTGCTGCAGCGAGCTCCCGGAGCTTGAAGTCGACCACCGAGTCGCTCAGGATTTCGGACATCTCGCCTGAGAAACCGCCTTCGGCGTCGGACAGAGCCCCTTCAGGCGAAGAGGCGTGGCAGCTATGGTCGGTCTGGAAGAGGTTGGAGCGGACGGTGCGCATTGATCGACCATGGTGGGAGCGCTGGATCCTGGACGATGATGAGCCCAAAGAAGAAGGGATCTGGGAGTCCGCGAGAGAGACCATTGGGTAGGGAGATGTTTATATCAAACGAGAGAGTTCGACGAGGCCTAACCAACCAAGGGGTCGACGCGGTGGGAGGTCGCCATGCGACGGCGTAGCAGAGCTCGGAGGTCGTCAATGGCGAGAGCGCAGAGGGGGGAGTTGCGTTTGGGAATAAGCGTCGTCCAGTTCTCTGAGTTCGCGGGGCATGCGCACTCGAGGACACGGAAGTGGTAAGTGGCGGTGGGTGGTAGGAGTACGACGGCAAGTGGTGGGGAGATGCGCCTGCGCGCATTTTAAAGCCACAGCGTGAGGGGAATCTTAATGGCCCTTTGTGGACACGTGTACGGTTTGGATCAGTTGGAGTTGGCAGTTGGCACGCTTGACTAATTACAGCTGGCGACGTCGCACGTGTAATCCGGACAGCCCAGGACGATTTTGACACGTGTGGTAAAACCGCTGCTATTAGTTCCTTTTTTTTTATTTATCGTATTATTTTAAGTTCGTATAAGAATTGCGCCGCAAACTTTTAGGCGACGACATAGACAAACGAGGCAAAATTATTCTCATTAATAATTTATATATTATACAAATAAAGATGATAAATTAGAAAAAATCTCTTTATTCAGATGTTGCCGTTAAAGTTAAGGTTTTAACAATTTATATATTATATTAGTATACTATATCTTTAATTTTTGTCCCGTCCCTATCCATGATAAAATTAATGTGTATCCTATACCTTATTCAGATTTTTTATTAAATTTATTTAGATGGTATCTATTATTTTGTTTATTACACAGAAAAAACCGCAAATCCACTTTCCTGCAAATATATATAGAATATAAATTAATATTGATTTATAAGTATCGATCAAGGTTTTAACTATTGAGATTGCCTTAATTGATTGATTAATATAATTAGAAAATAATTTATACACTTATTAATCTTATATGTAATGTCTCAAAATTTTGATTGAGAACATAAGCGTCTTGAACAAAACTTAGAATTATTACATAAATTTTACTTATGATATTATGATTTAAATGCAATAAAAAGTTTAAAAATACATTAAATTTAAAAATTTAAACTTAATACTCAACAAAAATATAGACATCTTGATCTATAATATCTGACTTGAACTTATGCTCCATTTGCTATTTCATTACTTGATTTACAAGTATCCGACTTTATTAAAATAAACTCTATCTTATATATCTTAAAATCGTGAGATTAATGCAAGGTCTTGATGAATCTCCTTTGATTGTTAAATGAAATCACCATTCCAATCAAATTACTTCATACTTTAATTAGTTATTGAAATTGGAGAGAGAATTCCATATTCCTTCGGATATACATAACACACTTATAGGATTAGTGCATATAACTACTTACTCATGGATTCTTGCGACTCGGTGGTTGCTCATGATGGTTGAACATGGGCTCAGCATCCTAGACTTATACACCATTAAAGTTAATTTTAGGCTCTAATACCAAATTATAACGACCCGAAAATTTGACACATATGTGTCCCGAAAGAAACTTTAGATCATTATATGAATTTTATTTATGACATCATAATTTAAATACAACGAAAGACTTAAAAATATATTAAATTTAAAAACTTAAACTTAATATTGCAACGAAAATATAGACATCTTGATCTAGTCCAAAATTAATTATTATGCTATAATATATATCAATTATAGTGTTTATACATCACTTCAACATAAAGATTGCATTTTAGTTTGCAACTTTAAAGGCTTAGAGTCCACACATGGAGTTGAATTATAATTTCATAACATGTGTACAAATGACTCAATCTAAAAAGCATAAACTAGATGGCTCAACTCCAACTCCCCCTTTGTCCAACCATCCATCATAAGTGTTGCCACATGAGCCGTCTTATAGCTTGCATCATCACCAACGCGAACTTGTATACAAGGGAGACCCATCTCCCATTTGTTGCATATAAATGCCTTCCTTATAATCATAAAGAGCACTCATACACATAACATGTATATTCTATGTATAAATAGGTTAATAATTAAAAGAGACATATCTCAATAATTTCCTTAACATATAATCTCATATCTTAGCATAACGCTAAAACATTAGTCATCATATGATCAATAGCTTCATCTTCATAATCTTAGGGTATTTACATCTTAGGACATTTCATAGCATGAAACATTACATACATGAAACATATAAATGCCCAAGTAATTTATATTCATGCCAATCATTCTTAGCATCATTTGTATTTTAATCATATGATATATTATAGTTCTCTTAAACTTATCATCATCTTTATTTTATGATCCATTCTTACATCTCAAGTGCATATTTATCATTCTTTACTAAGAATCTTAGTCATATGATCTATTTGAGTTCTCATTGACTCACTCACATCATTAACATAATCATATGACATATTATATTATCTTTGCAAGAAGAGACTCTGTTAACATCAGTCATTAACATCAACTAGCAAGGCCAATTGTTTCTTCGTGGTTCATCTTGGGAGCACATCCGTTATTGCTAGTGAGTGGACATTGTATCTCGGGAAGCATCTTCGGCTACTCCCCCATAACTGATTCACCTCGACTAAAATTTTCATGCTTCATCTTTTTTACAATACATTAAACATAACAATCTATCTTATATCTTTTAACATAATTACGAATTTGCATGCACCTCAATGTCTAGTGGATAACAATCATTAAACAAGATCTTCTACCTTAAGAGCATGAAGCACAACATATAATGGATCAAATATTAGTTAAACATGGTAGCATCATAACACATATCATTAAAATAGGGTTACAATAGTCGAAAGTAGCATAATTTTTTTCACATATAGTTCACGGCCCGAACGCTAATGTTCACGAGCGTGAATGGGCCTTCATGATCGCTATAGAGAGGTTGATTTGTTCCTCTCAACTTCACGAGCATGAAGCTCATATTTACAGGCGTGAAACCCATGTTCACGAGCGTGAATGTTGGTTCATGATCGCTACAAAGAGATGGTAAACTCCTACCTTCGACTTCACATCCCGTGAAATTTTATCGTGGGCATGAAATTGGAGAAATTCTCTTTATTTTGATGTTGTCGTTAAAGTTAAGTTTTTACCAAATTTACAATTACATTTGGATATAATCTTTGATTTATTATGATTTAAGTATTAATTTTAAAAAATAAATTAAATAAGATGTTAAGAATATATGTGCATGGATTTTTTTTTATATGTGATGAGTGCATACTTTGCAAACACCGCAAATTTGATTCATATTTTTTAATCATAAACCCATGATCAACAACAAACTCATGATTAAAATTACAAGGGGCAAGGTATACTAGTATACTATATTTTTTATTTTGTTCCCGTCCCAATCTCTAATAAATTAATATGTATGATATACTTTATTCAAAATTTTCTTTCAGTTAGATGGTAGCTATTATTTGTAGGATCGGAATGGCACCAAGAGGGGGGTTGAATTGGTGTATTAAAAATCTTGCTCTACTTTAGTTAATAGATGAGTTGTTTTAGCGCAAGTAGGTAGATGCAAATGTAAACAAGTAGAGAGAGGAGGAAGAGAGAAAAACAAACAAGCACACAAACACAAGGTTTGTTGACGAGGTTCGGCCGAACTCCTGGTCTGCGTCTCCGCTCCGGTCTTCTCGCACTAGAGATCTCCGGAGATCACTGAATTCCTTCTTTAAAGGCGAAGACTCCCTTACAACTTCTCCTTTCTTTCTTTAGGACAAGGAGACAACCTCTTACTGTTCGCTCATGAACTCCCAATCCCTTCTCTTCAGGATTCTTCACTCGAAT